>CM043021.1:40856205-41022407 GCA_023690525.1 Holotrichia oblita | reverse complement strand
CAAGACGAATGCCCTGCTCATGCGACGTTTTTCGCATGGCAGTGGTTGACAGATCAACTTGAGAAAGATGACATGAAGATTTGGACCAATATACTCTGACAACCTGGTTAGATTTGGTCACCTGAACTGACAGCTTTTGATTTTTTTGTAAGTACTTTAAAGCAAAATGGGCAAATGACCTGTCGCATGATTGGCACCTAAAGGTAGAGGACCTAGTAGAGCACTTGTTGACTTCCGATTTAATTAATTGAAATTTTGTACTTAAAACTACAAAACATGCAATAAATGATACTTTTCTGTTAAAGCAATTTCCATGTTATTTTAATTTGTGGACATTTGTACATTTAATCTTAGATTTTGCGGTGGTTAATTTATCTACTCAATAAGCAGAACATTTTATAAAGAATGATTTTTGTCGTAAAATCAATAATAAAGATTTTTTCCTCTTGTCAACTCCATCCGGGGACACACTGGTATATAACCAATTTGACAATCGCCAAATTGAGTGCATGTAGTATACGAGTATAATAAACATTGTCGCAATCATTTTGTTTTTTAATTTTCGTTTACAACTCAACAATGCATCATCCAAAACCAAAATCCCACATATCGTTGCAAACACAATTTAAATCAAATAAGAAAAATAAAAAGATATGCAGGCTGTTTCATAAAAAAAATCGAATGCGTCTAGTTTTAACGCCACACTTTGTATAATTCAAATTATTTTTGAAATGTGTTTTTTCTTACTGTACAATTTTTTATAACATAAATTCCTTCAGTTTTGTTTCATAAAGCCTATATTGATTTTCACGTACTAATGAGCAACGCCGTATACTGCGAATTACTATAAGACAAAATGGACAATAGCCGTGTTCAGTCCGGCTTTTCGATAGAGTACCGATGAGTGACCGGTGATTTGTTATTAGGTGAAACCGAATAAGCATACAGCATGTCCGCGGGATTGGGTTTACAAGAGGAATAACTTTTTTATCTTAAACTTTTTCGAAAGAATGTATTCTTTATAAAAACATTTGCTTGTTTTAAACCAACAAATTCAAGTGAGTTATCTTTAATAACTTCAATACTTTTGGCAGAAACGATAAAAAAGGAAATGTATACGATCTGTTAAATTAGATATTTATCAGGTACATGTTTTAATATGTTAACATTCGATCATAGATAGTAGTGTATGTAGTACTTCACTACTTTTGGCAGAAAAGATTGATGACTGCATAAAGCGCCATATGATAGAAAACCTACAGAAGACATTAATTTATGTCCAATCCATTAGAAATTGTGGAAGTTTTGGAACAGGTAACTAAACTAGACTTGAAATTTTATTCAACTTTTAAAAAAAAACGATATTAAAATATTTTCTTTTACTAAAATGAAATAGGAATGTAATTTTAACAGAGAACAAAGAATTAAAGTTTTATTCAAATAAACCCTCCTTCTTTTTCCGCACACACTTTAATTCTTGCTCTAAATTCAGCAAAGTTTTTCTTATTTCACGAATTGACAAGGATTTCTCCAAAGAATCTCTATTATTGGGTAACGGCTGACTATAAACTATCTGTTTCAACGTCCCCAGCGATAAAAATCTGCAATTGTAAAATCCGGGCTGCTTGGAGGCCATCTAATTCGTTCATTTCTTCCAATTCATCTATCTCCAAATTTATTATTTAACCAATTTACCACAGCACGAGCCATGTAAGTCGGGCAGCCATCTTATTGAAAGTACATTGTACTGCGATAAGCTAAACTAAAGATGTCCATACTGTCGCTAAAAAAATTATAACAAATGGCGATAGGTAGGTTTGTGTTACTATCAAAAAATAAGGTCCTATTATTCTTTCCCATGATATAGCACACCACACGTTAACTTTTGAAAGTATTGCCGGCGATTTAAAATTCAAAATGCGGATTAGTGTTGTTCCAGTATGTAACATATTGCGACGAAACTATCCCATTAGTAGAAAATGTCGTTTCGTCGGAAAATAGCATTCTTTTATAAAAGCTTCTTTCATTTGTAATTTTTTCAGCTATCCATACCGAAAAGGGTAGTCGTCGTCCTTCATTGCCTCTTTCCAAATGTTGATTGAAAACTGGCTATAAGGTTTTATTTTAAATCGTTTTAAGATATTATGAATGTGCGATTTACTCATTCCTAGCTGTAAAGATCGTCTTCTTAACGACATGGTAGGGCTGTTGTCCACAGATTGATAATTATTATAGCCGCAGCATCAAATGGCACTGCCTGCTTTTTAATGTTTTGTACAGAACCAATTCTCATTTTGTGATCTTGTGCACACCCTTACGAGATATACGAACATCCGGAAACTTTGATAAATTTATCAATGGCATTTTAACTATTTTCCTGTTCCATAACAATTCAAAACATGTACCTGATAAATACCTAATTTGACAGGACTATCAGTCATATAACTAGAGAAGATAACTAATAGATAAGTTGCATTATCGCATAACTTTCCTTTTCTTATCGTTTCCGCCAAAAGTATTGAACTTATTAAAAATAACTCACTTGAATATATATATATATATAGAAAAAGACATGATTTTTCAACATTTATTATAATTTCTTTCTTTATTGATTGATGAACTTATGTATGCATTTTTTGTTTTTGAAATATTTTCAAGGTTACCTCGAAATTGGAGGCAAAATTTTTGTAGCTCGCATAAAAACTATTAAATATCTTGTAAAGTTGAAAGAAAACATAGTACTTCATATACATGAATGGAAAGGTATTAGAATGAGGAATCTATCGATCTAACAATATCTATAGGGTGCCATTTAAAAAAATGAAGTTATCTAGAGACGAAGTTCCGGAAATGCGTTAAATCATTTCTGACAATCGGAAGTAGGTATTCATCTTCTGTTGATGTCATTGTCTATACCGGACTATATAGTTTACATATTCTTGATTTCATTTCGATACCTATTTTCAGGATCAAGCTATCGCAGCATACGAAAAAACACCGAATCGGGATAGTTTTTACAAAATCGTAAAATATCTCCATAACTATTAGGAATGGGGGTAACGTAGTTTATATAAAGTTAATATATATATTTTCTGACCTTTATGTACTTATCTTTTAATTCCTGATTTATTGTAGGTCAATAAAAACAATAAATAATTAAATACCAATTTATTCCATAACATATAATAATATGTTTTCGTTAAATGACTTCTTCAGTGGAAGAAATTGACATTTAATACGTGTCAAATTACTAATAATATAAATATAAATTGCCATGCCTATCAACAAAGTATCTAAAAAATACAGAATTCATTAATATATCGAACTTTAATTATATATTGTTTTATTGACCTACAAGTGGAAATAAATCAGGAATTAAAAAAAAATTAATAAAGTGGAATATTTTTAACGTACTATTCAAAAATGCCAAAATATATAGGGTGTCCATTTAAAATAACGGAGCAAGTATGTGTTTACCTGCTTTCGAGACATCCTGTATAGTTAAAAATATTTTTAGATTATGCAGGACATAAATTGGGATAACTTTTCTTTATAACTTTTTTCTCTATTTTCACAAATGTGGCAAATATCTAAGATCCACGTTGAAACGGGACACCCTGTACACCTGTATGGATATTGGATTGCCGAATTTGTTTTTCTCAACGCGATGGAGCACCTGCAAATGCCTCATCACAAGTGTCAGAATGATCGTGGATCGTTACAATGTTATAACGTGCCATCGAAAAAAAAACATAATTAGTGTAGACTATGTACGTAAATGTTTTTGATTGTTACTTTAGCCACTGCCGCATAATGACATTCATTATTTGACATGTTATTGTAACCTAAGTTTATAATCCTGAAATAATATTGCAATGTAAACAGAAATAAATACACTGCTGGAAATAATTGAAGAGCACACTCTGTATAATCTGAATGCGTGAAGATACCCCATAAAATTTGCGGAGCATCAAGGTTTCCTATAGACGAGTCTATGCAACGAGTTTTGACTTTTGCTATCGTCGCATTTTTTTTACTGAGCCGCTCCGATAGGTGAAACGTGCCGTCGCCATGGAGACCGAAGGGGCTGGGAGAAAAAGGTCGTTTTTAGTGTGGTGTGAAGGTCCACTACGTAGTTACATTCGCTGCATAATGGCAGATCGAGCGCGCTATTTAAGCGAGTTTGAGCGAGGAATGGTTGTTGGATGCATATGACGGGTGTATCCTTCCGTGAGAGCGCGCTGTCTCGAGCGGTCGTTGCCAGCAGTGCAACGGCCATGGTCGAGAATGGACTGAGGTAGAACGTACGCGCCTTCAGCCGCGAGCGGGACGGTCCCGCACGATCACAGCGCGCGAGGACCGTGCCCTTCTGCTCAGCGCTGTAACGTCGCGTACGTCGTTCTCAAGGCAACTTGGAGCCGTTTGGCCAGCAGGAAGGGAAGGCGCACTCACTACGCGAATTGTAGGCGTTTGGTAGAGGGTGGACTACGAGCGCGCCGTGCGTTGCAACGGCTTCCACTCACTCCCGGACACCGCCGCATATGCTACGTCAACGCAAAGTATCGATGGGTTGCCGAGTGGTGGCGCATTTTGTTTTCCGACAAATCAAAATTGGAATTCGGCGTCGGTGATGCGCGAATTTTGGTTCGTCGGCGACCTGGTGAGCGTCTACTCGAGCAGTACGTTCATTCACGCCATATCGACCGCCAGCGTGGCATTATACAGGGTTCGGGATAACAATGTTACCATTTTTAATACTAAATATAGTTTTAAACAAAATATAATGCACTTTAATTCTTATCCTAACTTAATGTATATACATTTGGATTTATTATTTAAACATAAAATCTTTCAAATGACCACCGTTTTCTGCAATACATGCTTGCAAACGCTGAGAGAAGTTTACCATGACTCGTTGTAGCATTTCCTCGGGAATGGCTTCAATTTCCTCAGTAATGGGATTTTTTAACTCGTTTAAGTTGTTGATAGCTCCGGGAAAAACCTTACTTTTAAGGTAACCTGGGGCTGTCAAGTCTTTGACTTTGTTTAAACGCATTTCTCACTCGTTCAATATTTTCAGCATGTCTGACTAATCTTCGACCTGTTCCTTATTTGTTGCGAACGGACTCTTCCTCTTGCCATTTTCTGATCCATTTGCGAATGGTCAGTCAATGGTGCATTCCCTCTTCCTCTGTCTCCAAATTCTAGCCGAAATGCACGTTGCACTGCAGTGATTGACCGCATATTTGTAAATTTTTCAACAACAAAAATGTTCGCTTGTAAAGGCCAGCGATCCATTTTTTAAATGTCACTAACTGACATGTCAAATCCAAATGTATGTTAATCAATTTATGATCATAACAAAAAATGTATTATTCTTTGATTAAAATATATTTAGTATTAAAAATGCTAACATTGTTATGCCGAACCCTGTAGTATGGGGTGCTGTTACATATGGAGGCCGTACACGTCTGCTGCGTGTACAGCAGACGATGACGGGTCCCCGATACGTAGATGAGGTGCTACGGCCCATTGTGCTTCCCTACGTTCGAAATGGCGCCCACGTCTGCTATGGAAGAAATTGACATTTAATGTTAATATTTTGACGCATATTTCTTCCACTGAAGAAGTCTTGTAAACGACAACACAATATTATATGTTCTGGAATAAATTGGTATTTAATTAATTTGCTATTTGATTGATCTACAAGTGGAAATATGTACTTTAGGAATTGAAAAAGATAAGTACGTAGCGGTCAGAACATATACAGGCTCATTCACGCAACTGGTTCGTTAGAATTTTTTGATGTTCTTGAAATTCAACATTTCTGAAACCTTGTAGTTATAACTGATATCATCTGGACTCATCAGCAAAATTGTTTGCGCCATTGTACCACTTCCGGTTTACCGGAAGTTGACGTCACCTTTCTTAATTTAAATAGCATGCTATATTTTTTATGTTTTTTATCGGGCATACAACTCTGCATCAAAACTTACTAAGACACCCTATGTCAAAAATCAATCGTTTTTGAGTTATTCAATTTTTTCAGATATAGGGTCAATTGCAACGTTCTGTTCAAAATTCTGTATTTCTGAAGGCATTGCAGCTAAAGACCTTATATTTGGCGCGATATTAGCCGAAATAGCATACATCAAATTTGCGTTCTAAAATTTATCATAATTTATACAGGGTCATCCAAAATTAACGTTAATTTCAACCAAGTTCACATCAATGAAAGTCAGTTTTCTTATATGAAACACCCTATATATTATTGCATTTTTGAATGCACTTAATATTAGCTTGTATTTTTTACGGTTTCGAGTTATAAGTACTTTTCTGGTAAAAGTCCGAAAAATATGCTTTTTAATGTATTTAAAATCTTAATAAGCCTTGAATGTGTAATAAATACATTTGTAATAAATACACATAGGTTGTATCTGTCAAGCAAAATAACAAATGAAATACATTATAGAAAAGAAACGACATTTTAAATTTATTTTCCATTCATGGAGACTTTAATAGGATTATGAATAGTACATGTACAGTATTTGACGACAGATATCCAAATTGTTGCAAAGTGATCTAATACAATATCATTACAAAAAACTCAAACAAGAAAATTAATCAAAATAGCGTTGAAATGTCAAAATTCAATATGATCAGATCACGATGACATATAAAACACAATTAAGATATATATTTTCTGACCTTTATCTACTTATATATAGATATAACACACACTTATTCGTTTCCAAAACTTTTTTGTTTAACATTCTTTTTTGGCTTCTTGTATTGATATTTTTTACGTAATTTTGCATAAATGTGGATATCTGTCGTCATATAATCGACATGTGCTACTCACAATTCTACTACAAATTTCATGAATTGAAAAATAAATCTAAAATATCGTTTCTTTTCTGTAATGTATTTCATTTACCTTTTTTGACAGATATCAACTATGTATATTTATAATACAAATACAATATCAATTATTTTGACATTCAAGAATTACTGAGATTTTAAATGCATTAAAAAGGCGTATTTTTTCGGACTCTAATCAGGAAATCTTTAATAATTCAAAAACCGTAAAAGATAGGAGCTAATATGTCTAATAATCAATGATAGAGAATTATTAAGTGTATTCAAAAATGCAATAATATATAGGGTGTTCCATTTTAAAAAAGTGACTTTTATCGACGTAAAGTTGGTAAAAATGAACGTTAATTTTAGATGTTCCTGTATAAATTCTGATAAATCTTAGGGCATAAATTTGATGTATGCCATTTCGGCTAATAACATACCAAATATGAGGTCTGTAGCTGCAATGCCTTCAGAAATACAAAATTTTGAACATAAAAGTTGTAATTGGCTCTATATTTGAAAAAAAAAACTAAATATACAGGGTGAGTCACGACTATTTCCTCGGTCTCTTGTGTCTAAACGCTAAAAGATTTGAGTTTCAAATTTTAGTCAAATATGTAGGACGATAAGGAGCACATTTTAAAATTATTTGTAAGTATACAGGGTGATTAAAAAGTACAGCACATCAAAATTAGGTTATTTTTAATGGAACACCCTATATTGTATACCATTTTTGGATTCTACGTCACAAATTAGAATAACTTTGTTGATAGTTCCCTATACCTATTTGCTGCCAATTTCGAGAAAATTGGATTTTTATGGAAATGTCGACTTTCGCGAAAAAATTAAAACGAAAACTGTATGACTTGGACGATTTACATTTGTAAAAAGTTATTTTATATAATATATAACTTTGATATGCTGTACTTTTTGAATCACCCTGTATACTTACAACTAATTCTAAAATGTGCTCCTTATCGTCCCACATATTTGACTAAAATTTGAAACTCAGGAAACCGAGGGAATAGTCGTGACTCACCCTGTATAATAATAAAGAATAACTCAAAAATGGCTGATGTTTGACATAGGGTATCTTTAGTAAGTTTTGATGCAGAATTGTATGCCCGATACAAAAAACTCATAAAAAATATATGATGCTATTTAAATTAAGTTGACGTCAACTTCTCGTAAACCGGAAGTGGTACAATAGCGCAAATAATTTTGCTGATGAGTCCAAATGATATCAGTTATAATTACAAGTTTTCAGAAATGTTGAATTTCAAGAACATCAAAAAGTTCTAACGAATCAGTTCCGTGAATGACCCTGTATAAATATACAGGGTGTCCCAATAATGCGGTGTCGGGCGATATCTCAATACCAGTTTAAGATACAAAAACATTTTGAAATAGAAGATGTTTCATTTTTAAAAGGGGATAACCTAAAAATGCTTTCGTTTATACAGAGTGTCTCAGAAAAGCAGTACTGAATCGAAGTTTATTTTTTTGAAATGGAACACCCTATATTTTATTACATTTTTAGAATCTACTATAAAATCAACATACTTTTCATATACCATTGTCTATACCTTATCCTAATAGTTTTGGAAATATTTGATATTTTCTCTAATAGATGTCATATGCAGATACTATTTTTCTAAGTCATATCTTACTTATGTTTGACACCAGAAACAAAATTTTTGGTATGCGAGTAGTCTATACTTGCAATAATTTTTACAAATTGCTAAAATTATTTTATTTAATGCAGAGTGTTCAAAAAAGGGAAAGCAACATATCAAATTTCAGATTAAAAAATCTCCATTTCCTTAAATGGAATACCTAGCGTTTTTTCATGCTATTTTACTCCTAAAGAAAAGTGCTATATTTTTCCTTAAGCATGTCATATACCTATCTGCAATAGATTTCGAGATATTTTCGTTTTTTAGATTCGCTTTATAAAAGACTGCATTTCAAGACAGCAATATGTTAAAACTAAGATGGCCATGGAAAACAAATAACACTCATCATAACTCTAAACTGTCAAATAGCTTACTATAGTATACAACGTTATTGCAGAAATTTGGCTCCTGATAATTCTTGTCTAATGCCCAATTACAGAAGTTGCGTCTGCTTATAAAATCTTGTTGGCTTAGTTCTTGTACCGGTTGTACATGGTATAGGTGAAATTTGTGTTTCCGAATAATTCTGTTCGCTGATGTTTTGGGTATTCCAATTTCGCTTTCTAACGTACGTGTTGACGTATGCAAATTTCCCACTACAGCTTCCAATACTAGGTGTTCATTTTCTTCAGTGGCCACCGTTTTTGTCTTTCATAGTGCATGCTTCCAGTTCTCTCAAAACGTTCTTTTAACCTGGCAAATGCATAAGTATTAGGATGCCGCTAAGCATTTGGAAACCTTTGCGTATAAATGCGACTTGCAAGGAAACAATTCTGATCGCTCGATCCCAATGCGTAAACCATATTTATAAGTTCTGGTTGTGAAAAATTCATCATACGTTAGAATACATAAACACGTAATTGACTTATATAGAAAATACTGCTTTAAACAATCTGACAGTTTAGAGTTATGATGAATGTTATTTGTTTTCCATGGCCATCTTAGTTTTAACATATTGCTGTCTTGGAATGCAGTCTTTTATAAAGCGAATTTAAAAACGAAAATATCTCGAAATCTATTGCAGATAGGTATATGACATGCTTAAGGAAAAATATAGCGCTTTCATTTAGGAACACTCCGTATTAAATAAAATAGTTTTAGCAATTTGTAAAAATTATTGCAAGTATAGACTACTCGCATACCAAAAATTTTGTTTCTGGGGTCAAACATAAGTAAGATATGACTTAGAAAAATAGTATCTGCATATGACATCTATTAGAGAAAATATCAAATATTTCAAAAACTATTAGGATTAGGTATAGGCAATGGTATATGAAAAGTATGTTGATTTTATAGAAGATTCTAAAAAATGTAATAAAATATAAGGTGTTCCATTTGAAAAAATAAACTTCGATTCAGTACTGCTTTTCTGAGACACTCTGTATAAACAAAAGCATTTTTAGGTTATGCCCTTTTTAAAAATGAAACATCTTCTATTTCAAAATGTCTTTTGTATCTTAAACTGGTATTGAGATATCGCCCGACACCGCACTATTGGGACACCCGGTATATATATCTATATATATATAATGTGAAAAATTACTGCAACTAGTGCAGAATATGGGTTTCTTCTTTTAATTCAATTGAAAAACAGTAGTTTCCTACGTGACGTTTCGGATTTATTTAATCCTTCTTCAAACCTATATATAAATATATAATAAAACTTAACTATTTTTAAACCAAGAAACAATAACTTACAACAAGGATAATCGTTTTTCTAAAAACAAAGCTCTAAAAATATTGTGAAACAATTTTGACAATTTTGAAATTTGAAAACATATGCAAAATATTTGATAAACAATTTTGTAAACAAAAACAGACATGTTAGATTTTAAATTTCGACATTTTAAAAACAATATGTTGAATGCAATGAAAATATATTGTATATATGAGGAAAAAAAAAAATTTTAAACACATCAAATGGAAAACGATTTATAACATTCCATACAAAGACATTCAAATGTAAGAGATCACAAAAGACTACCAAAGAGATTAATGTAAATCTTTAAATTTGATAAATTTAATTAAATTATTATAAATATTCGTAAAATTTGAAGATTGTTCTTTTGTATTAATATTATCCGAAAAATGTTTGATAGCTAAAACTTCAAGGCAAATTCTTTTAGTATAATTAGATTCATTAAATAAAATTGTGACATCATTAAAATTTACAATGTGATCTTTGGTATGTATGTGTGTAGCCAAAGCACATTTTTTAGGATTTACTCGACTGTCACTACGATGTTGGGTGCTTCTCTCACGCCACCTCTGGATAGTTTATTGAACTCTTGGACTGGCCTGCTGAATCGCCGGATCTGAACGCCATAAAACATCTATGGGGTATATTAAAGCGAAAAGTCAGGCGTCACCTAATGAAGTCAAAAAACGAGTTAAAGGATGGCTTGCGTCTAGAATGGAACGCTATAAATCCGAAAGATTCTAAGAAACTGGTGTGCTCTCTACCCAAAAGAATTGCAGCTGTAATTAAAGCAAACGGCGGGCCAACTAAATATTGATTTTTTCTTAATAATAAACATTATAAACCTGTGCAAGTTGTTTTAATTTATTTTAATTTAATATTCTTCAAAAAACTCGAAGTTAACCTGGGTGCTCAATAGTTATGGCCAAGGTTGTATGTGTATATCTACATATATAGTACATTTGTATTTGTAAGAACACAGTAGGTGTTCAATGAATTAGAAACCCTTATGATTTTCACCAAATGTGGCAATTGAACCCCGGCAGCTATCGTCCTCCCACAACGTTAGTCGGCCGCCTAACCGCTGCGGCCATCGACCCGTTAATTTTGTGCTTCTTTAGTTTTCAGTACTTCTATGGTTCGTTGTGGCATATACTGTTAATATATCATGATCATTTTCCTAAATTTCTTTTATTCTCCGGTTTAATATATTTACGTTGAGTTTATCACATTGTCAAATTTTTGTTTTGACACCGCCCAACAGTTTTCTATGGGGTTTAAGTCCGGGGACCGCAACTGAAGTAACTGCGAACTTTGTGTTTCTACCTGCTAAGGAAGGGCAAGAAACGGACTTATTACGACAAAGAGTGATATTTATGAGCTATATAATAAAGTATGTTTATCGAAATTTCTAGGAATTTTATTATCGGCAAGATACAGGGTGTGTCAGCGAGACCGTTCATTAGAAGTTATGGCGTTCTGGTCAAAATATAAATTTGAAATTTTAGAATTATATTTAGTCGATTATGTTCTCTTCCATGAAAATATTATTACATTTCTAGCGCTTCCGGTTACACCGGAAGTCGCCATATACTTTATTATTTTTAATGGAACACCCTGTATATTTTTACGCATTTGGATTCACCTATTTTTAAGCTTTATGACTATCTTTACTTATAATTTGACATTTAGTGCATTTACTTTAACAACACAAACTAGGCATAGGTTACATGGCAGCAAATAGTGTAGGCACTTCTCTCAAAGAAAGAAAGTAAAAGTAACATGTCCAATAAACTGGTGTATTTTTAATATATAATTATTTGAATCAGACTTCAGTTTCTACAGTTACGAATTTATAAACACATTAGGCTTGTATATTCAATTTATCGTATTGTGTCAAAAGATCAACTTCTGCTGACGGCTCCATTACAGTGTAGCCACTCCGTACTGTATTCAACATGAACATTACATTCAAATTTGGAGTAACAACTTAGCTATTCCCAATTATACACATGCAAACAGATATGTAAACTGTATTTCAATCCTCATCAGCTCAAATTTATAAAATTGTTTTGAATGTACAATTTATATCACAGTATAAACCCCAATCATGATAGTATTTGTTAAAATAAAGGTAAAATAAAACTCTTGTATTACTTCCAAAGGCTATTGCTAAGTCACTCCTAACGCAGGAAAAGCATCACTCATAAAATAGACGGTACATTCGAGTATGGTCCAAAATATAGTATATAATAAAATTGTGATTATTACCAGGTAGTTTATTAATATCCAACGAAAGTTGTCTTTTTTCATCGTAAGACATGGGTCGAGCGTTATCCTCATCCTCCGAATCGAATGCCATTGCAGGTTGTTGCGTAGTAGATTTCTTTCTTCCTACACCAGTCTTGTTATTAGCCTTCTGCCTTTTCGACGAAGCATTTGTCCCCGTTGCTGGTTTGGAACCTCTTTGTCCTATATTTTAAATAATATAAAATATATATTATTATTTAATGCTAACAGCGAAAGCAATCATTTTCAATGAAAAAAAGCATATATGCAGAATTCACACATCCCGGATACGTAATTGCACAATTTGCTTTGCTACAAAATTTATTTAATTTAAAATTTTATAAAAAATTTGTTCTTCGACACATCAACTATTATGCCATCATGAATGCTGCAATAAGCCGGAACTAATGTCCAGTTCGAAGTAAATAAAAATTAATAATTAATACTAGAAAACTACTTCAATATTTAAATAAAATAGAAATCCAAGTAAAATATTTGATGGTTTTACTGCTTATGCAGAGTAAGCAGTAAAATCATCGAACATTTAACTCAAACCATTTTATTTAGTGTTCTATGTCAAATTGAATGTTAAAAGTTAGCTATTGACCATATCTGCCAACCACAATCTTGATAATTAATATGATAAATCAGCAAAACTATTTCCAAAATGACCGCAAAGTACGTACTATCTGTTTTTAAAGTAATGTCTCCCCCTGCTGATGGATTCATATCAATAATACTTTCCACTTGGCGTATTATATTCATCGGGCATCTTCGGCTAAGAGGCCACAGGGGATACAATACAGATCGAACGTGTATATAACGTGCATAATTATAATTTTAAATCTCAAGCAGGTAAATACACATATTTAGCGGTAAAATATAGGCCTTTATTAAACCCTACTACTTATGATGGTCAGTTTTCCTACATTATTTCAGAGGCGTATTCTCTTAGTTCTCTTAGTTAGTCTTCCAGACTTTTACTAGACAATTTTTAATGAATATTATAACAACATACTTATTTGAATATTAAAATAATACTCATTTTATTGAGCAATACACCTTTATTGATGGAGAAATCTCACAAGAAATCTGTCCCAACAAAGAGTAAAAACAAATAACTGATATACCGGGTGTCAACAAGATCATGTATCAGCCCGCCATTTATTGATTCGTTATAATAAAACTTTGAAATTCGGAAGATGAGAGATGGAGTATTATCTATTATGGGAGGACTTACATCAGCATGACAGAAATTCTATAAATGTCAGAAATCAGCAAGTAAAGCGCACATGGCCGGAAAGATACAAACACATTGAGATATGCCATATACGGTATTGCAGTAACTGTCACATGCAAAAATAATATAAAATTAAAATTGTACAATTGCCAATATTTGTGTGTCCTACAGACGGCATTAAAAGCAAACTTTTCAATAATTTGACAGACTTGCTGGAATGCTAATGTTCTGTTATAACGTTTAACATTGTCTGTGGTTATATGTACGAGTACATAGTGATTGCATTTACAATTAAATACTAGCAGTAGTAACTGTAAGTATTAGAAAAATAAGAGTCAAATTCTATTAATAGAAATTACTTAGATTCCGTTAACTTGATTAAACAGTGAATGTAAAGTACCATTTTTATTTTTTATGTTGTGTCGGGAGTATCTTCGTAAACGTAGTCCCGTTTAAACTTTAAACGATGGTGTGCGTAGTTTGAAAATTAAACTATGGTCGTTGTCAAGTTCACAAAAGCTGACAACACTGAATTTAACATAAACCAATCACACACAGACCACTTACACTTATAGACGTTTCAGTTAAATGGAACCAGATTGTACCACCTGGGTGGTTTGCTCCTTCAAACCATAGATGGAGCCATTCGAGGTTTAATTGTGATCACTTAAGCGACTATCTTTACTCATAATACCAAATCATGAAATAATAAATATAGATAATATTTTTCTGCAATTACTTGACAAAGAATGCTTTTTTGCTTATCATTGGCAACGAAAAGTTGATGTTTAGGTACCGAAGACCGTCACATTACCGTCACTGACTGTCACTTTATCGCTTTAGAGCGATCAAGTCTGAAAATTGCGTGTTGTCAATAGCAACCAATATGTAACATTCAAATTGACATAGCGCAAAGCACAATAATTTCTCGCAATTTGCGCGTTAACTTAAAATAATATATTTGAAGAAAATTATAGAAAATAGTGATAGTGATATTCCGAGTACACTTCCTGAGATCAGAAGTGCTGCACGAGCCGTGAGTTTGAATTTTTTGTCAGAAAAATCAAAGACAATGAGAAGCAACCACTTCATAGAATGGTGTAATGCGAATAAAATATGTAAATGTTTGGAAACCGTATTTGTTGCCTATTTTCCCGAGAAAGCCAAGGCACCAAAATCGTCACTTTCAGGTTCCAGGTTACAAATAATGCCGATAAGTGAATTATTGTAGTCTATTCTATTGATATAAATATTTTACAATAAAGTTTATGATTTAAACAGTGTCGCTTTACTAAGTGATTCTAGAAAAAATGTAGTATGTATCACAGGCAGAAAGGGACATTATTGCTCTCACGCAATAATGTGTCACTTTTTGCTAAATACACAAATAACTATTATAAATCATTCACAAGTTATTACTGACGTCCGTTTGAATTTACCGCTAAATTAAATTACTTCTTTCCTTCAAACACCAGAGGCGCTCCAGTATTTGGTTTAAACCTAATGCACGGGCGTCGAGTATCTATAGATGTTAGTGATCTGTGCAATCACATGTCATTTGCATTTCATACAAATAGATGTCTGTTTGTTGGTGACCTTTCACCACAGTTTTAATTAATTTTACAATATATTTAGTGTTTTAACTTTTGATGTGTACAGCTCAAACGTGTCGTTAGTATGACTAATTAATATTAATGATACTTATTACGAAATTATGATCATTGACTGCTAATTTCCTACTCTTATTCGTAAGTTTTTTCTAATTACTATTATTACTGGTTTTATACATATTTTCTTGTAGAATTACCTTCTGAAGAAGAATTTAATAAAATTCGAAAGCTTAAGATTAAGATAAATGTGTCTTATTTCCTTTTAAAAGGATTTTTCCATTGGCTGCTAACCCCACTAGCTCTACGATCATCTTATTTACGTTTAGTTATTTGTAAACTAACAAAAGCTTACAGGAGAAGTGCAAAAAATTGTTTTCTATTGATTCGTCACATCTCAGTAGATGGCATAGAGCTCCCAACAAAGTTTAATTTGAAATGTCCTACCCTTAGTATATGAAATGTATCACGGGTGACATAAAAAATGGGGGCAAGTCTTAATAGCAAATTTAGCATTATTTAATTGTTGTAAGTGGTACCATCAATGTATTCATGTATGCATTTCTAATTACAAATTGAATAGACACACAAAATAGATAAGTCAAAATGATAATTATTAAATTAATCCTAGCAACGATTTTCAAAAAACACCTAGAGAGAATGTACGTAAATGATTGTACATACATACGTAACGTTATGTGTGTTTTAGGAAATTTAACGTTCTAGAATTTGAGGCATGTCTAAAGTCACTAAATTTGACAAAAAATATTCATTGGCATAACTGTCACCACATCTTAGTTATTATTTTGTAATTTTTTATATAAACATAATATTATTTCTTTACGTACTTTTAAGCAGTTCGTTTTGTATCGACTGCTGGTGTACTAAAATTATATGTAAGTAACCCTTCTGATATAGATACATATCTATCTGTAATGCACAATTAAAGAAAGAATTGATTTTAAGTTCGAAACTGCAATACAGCGTGAGATATTTATATTGACGATACACTATCATAGAAGAATGTAAAGTACGGATGGAATATGTTTTTGCATTCTGCCAACTTGGTTCGATCAATTTAATAAAGATTTTCTTATCACGAATATTGGATTAAGAAGCGTTTGAGAGATACAGTACTTATATTTTAGAAAAGCATGTTCATTGACTTAAGTATACGATGATAAATTAACTGACTGTTACCTTCAATAGGATCATAATATTCTAGTATGCACAGCTATACATTTGATATTTGAAATCAATTTTATGGTAATCAATTAATATTTTGTTTAGTGCAGTCCTTTTACTTCTCAGATTTGATACGTCACGTTTACTATTTATTTAACAAATTGAAGGTTAGTGTTTGCATTGCAGAAAACAGCTACTTAATCTATGCAGATACAATTATAAAAGTGATTGAACATGACAAGTTAAAGAGATCACAACAAAAAAATCTACATCGTGTGTTTGGCAGGGTGTGTGAAGGTAAAAGTAATTTTGCAATTATAAGGTAATATTAAATTCTTTATTTATATTAGTAATGTTTCATTTACCTTTTAAAGTATACTTACAGAACAGTAAAATTGATCGCAGAGGCTCATTTTTAATAAATATTAACCTTTTAAATCAAATGACATAAAATGTTCTTGTCATATTGACATTAATCAAAAGTTGAATAATACACCGTGGGTACGCCTATGAAATTTTCAAGTTGCCAATATTCCAAACTGAAAGTGTTGCGTGACGATCATTTACGTACAATCTTTATTCACAATAAAGCAATTTAAATGTATCCATTTTTTTATGGCGGCCGTGGTACGCTTTATCTCAAAATAAATGATGTGCCTATACGGAGATGATATCAAACTCTGTTCCTTATAGGACGGGTCTATATGTCAACCAATCTGAGTTACTGGAACTATCGCTCACAAACTGTTTTATTTACTCATCGATGTATTTAGATCGATTCGTGTACAAAATTGGAATCAATAGAAAAGCAAAATATGCATATGTAGTTACTTTCGTGACTTTGGCGGCAATATTATATTCCTGTAAAAATATGTAGGATAATCATAAAATAAGGAATATATTTTAAATTATTACAACTTTTTAACAAATTAAGTTAAAATCAAAAACTAAATAAAATTTAATGTCTTAAGAAATGAGATTTAGTATGCATAAAACTAGTTACGGCAATTGCTAAATATGACCTCTATTTTGTTGTTGTAAGATTACCAACCTTTCATCCAAATTGTACACAGTATTCCATAACATTTCTGGTTGAATTGCACGAATTTGCTCCATAATATTGTCTTTTAATTCTTGTAGGTTGGTCGTCTTCTAAACACTAAAACCCCACAGTCAATAATCCGCTGGGTTAAGATCGAGTAATCTCTGTGGCCATGAATTTGCAAAATTGTCTGCTTAACACACGATCTTGAAAAACGTTGGTTAACAATTCTTTGACTGGTCGAAAAATGTGCTGAGGTGCTCCATCCTGCATAAAAATGATGCTTTCAATTCCGTAGTGCTCGTTTTGCAGCTGTGGAATAACATAATCTCTTAACATTTGCAAGTATCGTTCACCGTTTACAGTTACAGATACGGCTTCTCCGTTCTGCATTTTCTCGTAGAAATAGGGACCAATGATAAAATCAACTGTAATTTCTTGTGGATTTTCTGTAGACCAGATTCTACAGTTTTGAGTATTGACCCCACCATTCGGAGTAAAATGTGCCTCATCTGTCCATAAAATACGGAATAATCACTCGGGTTCAATTTCCATCTGAGCCATTACTCGCAAAGATAAATCGTACCTAGTAGCCAAATCTGCCTCCTTTAATTCAAACAGCATTTTCAGTTTATATGGATCCATTTTTAGAATTTTGCGTAAAACTTTCCAAACCGTGGTATATCGCATTTGCGAGTGGATTACCTCTAGCTATGTCCTAATTGTCATGAAGAACCTCTGCAACTTGGACATCACTAATTCATGGTCTTCCTGATCTTGGTAGGTCAGTTACAGACGCTGTTCTTTCAAATTTTTATATCAAATTGCGGTACGTTTCATTTGACAGGATCCCGCTCTCAAACCCATTCTCGTGCGAAATCTTCGTGATCCAACGGTGTAATTTCTGCCGCATTCATAATAACACTGAACTAAACCAATTCTTGTTTGTAAATCCATGCTATTACAGTTTAAGTCGTTTGAACTCTAAGTCTACTTAAGTTTCAATTTCCAAATATAACTCCAAATTGAATGATTTTGTTTTGACACTCATGCCAACAATTGTAAGGACAAATCTTTTGTTTTACTAGCTTGTTTTCTTGAAATTATATATATATAATAAATAAATTTTCTCCATTCTTGCTTGCTTCTCGCCATTGCACTTCCTTCCCTCCATGTCAATCCTCTGTTCTTCAAACTTTTGGCTACTTCGTCCTCCCACGTCTTTCTAGGTCTCCCTCTCTTTCTTTTCTTCTGTGGTCTTGCTTGCCAAACTCTTTTCGGTTGTCTATTTTCCGCCATTCTTATTAGATGCCCAAACCATTTTAGGTGTTGCCTTTCTATATATTTCAATATTGGTTCCACTTTTAGCTCCTCTTTCACGTCTCGTAATACCTTTAGTAGCTCTCAAATACTTCATTTCCATGGCCTGTATTCTGCTCTTTGTCGATTCGTTCAGTAACCAGCTTTCACTTCCATACGTCAATATGGGTTTATAAATAGTGTTATACACTGCTATTTTTGTTCTTTTTGATATTTTCTTATTTCGTATGAAAGAATTGCTTAGAGCATAGTATAGCTTCGTCGCCTTTTGTAGCCTATCTGTTATTTCTGCTTCCATTTTCCCGTTTCTATGTATATTAACGCCTAAGTACTTATATACGTCTACCTGTTCTAGATCTACACCGTTCAATTTTATGGATATCTTCGTTTCCGTATTCCCTATGCTCATTACTTTTGTTTTGTTTATATTTATTTTTAGGTTTCTCCTTTCCTAGGCTTTATTCCATGTTTCTAAGTTATGCTGTAGTTCACGTTCGTTCCTTGCCAGAATTGCCAGATCGTCGGCAAATGCGCATTCTGTTATCGATACCATCTCCAAATTCCTATATCCCACTTGTACCCTACTTAATACAGTTTTAATTTCTTTCATGACATCATCAAGTACAATATTGAATAATACTGGGCTTAATACTCCGTCTTGTCTTATTAGTTCTTCCTTCGTTGTGAATTCTTCTGACTGCAAGTTACCTGTTCTAATATAATTTCTTGTGTTGTTATATAGGCTCTTTATATTATTTCTCAGTTTACTGTTTACTCCTCTGTTTTTTTTAACTCTTCCATACAATTTTTCGGGAAATACAATCGAAGGCCTTTTCTATGTCGATGTATGCAACATATATATTACTATTTATGTTCTTGTCGACAAGTTGCCTTATTGTAAATATATAGTCCTGTACTCCTCTTCCCTTTCTGAAACCACTTTGAGACTCTTCTAGTTGTATTTCTATTATAGATTTTAATCGTTTCTCTAATATTCTTTCATATATTTTCGCTATCACACTTAGTAAGGTGATCCCTCTGTAATTTGTACACTCTCTACTATCTCCTTTTTTGTGTATAGCTAATATTATTCCTTGTTCCCATTCTTTGGGTATTTTTTCTTCCTTCCATGCTTTGTTATACAGGCATGTTAACACTTCCAGTATTTCTTCCTAGATTTTTTATCATTTCCGCTGTAATTCCATCGTGTCCTGCTGCTTTTCCTCTTTTTACCATTTCTACTGCTTCTTGTACTTCTTCTATACTCACTTCTACTTGTTCGGAGGCTTCTTCAGCTTCTATATTGTCAGTTCCTTCTTCTTCTAGTTCATTTGTTGTTCTCGGCTGTTCTACATTTAATATTTCCTCAAAATATTCCTTCCAACGTTTCATTATATCATCATCTTCAGTTAGTACTTTTTTATCTTTTGCCTTAATATATATATTTCTTGAAATTATATAAGATTTTAAAATATACCCCTTACTTTATGATTACACTATATTTAAAATACGTCTGTCACTAAACTTAGGAAATATTGGCAACATTCATTATACACGATAATAACTGCTGCTAGTAATAACTATTTAATTCTATATTTCTATACCTAAATACACTTAAAATTTTACTGTATACATGTATGGAGATACGAGAACACGTTAGTACAATACATACCCTTTAATTAAATAATACACATTGTTTAGAACAAATATTTTAGTAGTGATTAATAGGTATGAAAAATATTTGTATCGAAAAGATTTAATTTAAAGATGGTTTTTACCTAGTGGGACAAGCTACTAGCGTGTAAAAAAATTGGATGTTGTTTTACAATAAAGTCAGGTATATCTTAATCTTTTATTAGCAAAAGAATTTGCGAAAATACTATTTAATAAAAGCCTTTTCGACAAGCTTGTGTTTTAATTTTAAGTAAATGCCCGAATAAAAGCAAATATTTAAAGTATTATTCTTTCTGGCCTCAATTATTTTATTTATAACGTAATCTTCATTGGGCCCACAGTAATCAATTTTGCAAAGCTTTTTAGTAATGTCTGGGTGTACAAGAATTTGACAAAGAAGAAATGATTACATGAAAAATGTGTTTATAGTACTTGTCAGTTAGCAATTACTTATCCGTAATATTCTCTATACCTCTATTTTCACGTAAATATTCCACTTTATTTCATAAATCTGAAACACAATTATTGTTATTGTCTATAGAAAAGAAATAGATATGGATCTACGAGCAATACATATAAAAGCAAAAGAAAAATGCTAATTCACAATGGTAACAACTCAGTTTATGTTGAATATGTTGTTAGTTTATCGAATTTTATAAATTATATCTACACGACTTTATCGGCCGAATTCTAATGAAAAAGTATAAGAAAAATAATTGCTTTGGCAAGTGTTTGGAGTCTTGTATTTATATTATTATTCTTATTCTAACTTAGCCTGTTACATTAATAGAGATGTTTTTTATCTCATAAAACTTCGTCTAAGTCATTTTTTCAACTATAGCATGGAAGTTCATGCAACACTTTCTTTTGAACGAACAAAGTGAAACTTTTTACTAAACCCTTTTTAGATTAGGATTGTTAACAAGATGATCATTTGCTTATCACCAAAAGTTCATTTTTCTGGTGTCCTGTAAAATTCTCCATGCTTACAACTTATTTTAAGTATATTAGAAGGAAATTATTCTGATACCTTCATTAATTAACATTTTACTTCAACAAGTTTTAACGTTAAAGCAACTCAAATAAATCGTAAAATCTATCAAAAGTTACAATTACTTTGTATATTTCTGACCTTTGTACTTATAATAAAATCATAAATAATTCCTTTTCTTGGCTATAGTATTTATAAATATTGTGTGGAAAATTTCGTTGTCAACAGATATTTTTAACTTTCAGTAACTTTATTTACCTTCATCAGAAACCACTTAACTTGTGAAATATTGCATGTTGTGTTCTATTTCACTGCTTGTGTGGAACTACATACAGGCAGCGCTCACTTAACGTACATAATGCGTGCACAAACTCTTGTACGATAAGCGAATGTATGGAAAACGGACGGTGAATTTGCGTATAAAAACAGGTGTTTACGATTTTGTTATTCCGTGTGCCTCTTTGTTCGTACGAACGTACATACGTAGTGGTTCATTTGAACGTACACTTTAGCGGTTTGAGATGGGGACTCCCCCTACTTTATCAATAAACTGCTGTAAAAAATACGGAACTTAGGGGAATGCTGATATTCTTTTCTGTTACTACTTTTAAACTCATTAGTTTTAGTGTATTGATGTTGAGTTGTCGCTGAAAACAGTTAAATACAAGTTTTACAAAATATTTGGTAAAAATTATTAAAAATATGAGCGAAAGTAAAAAAAATCGAAAAAGAAGAAAAACTATTAGTTTTGAGAAAAAATTAAAAATTATTGAAAAAACAGAAAAAGGAGAAAAATTGGCACAAATAAGACGGAATCTAGGTCTGAGTCGTTCAACACTAAACAGCATAGTGATCTACGGTACGTTCGTGCGGACGGAGGGTAGTAAATTAATATGTACGTATTAGCAAACGTACGTTAAACGAGCTGTACGAGCGGACGCTGACTATACCTATATTGATGATGAGCATCTGCACCAATAACTGATTTTATGACATCAAACACGTAACGTTATTAGGGTGTTGTGACAAATTTCGGCAGTTCAGTTAACTTTTACAATAAACTGAAAAACCATAGTATTTTTGAATAGGACATGAAAAGACTGTGATGACACAGCTGTCACTCGAAGAAAGTTAAATTTAAGGAAAACATTTCTATGTTGCACCTCATTTCTTAATCTAAAATAGATTTTCTATCGATTTATTTTTTTTTATAAATAAGCAATCATTGAGATATTGAATTTATTCAATTTGACTATTCAACTCCGTATATCAAAATTGTAAAGTGTGTATTGGAAAGGCTGCCAGGCAGTGACCACTATCAATAATTGGTCAATTGTATTTCACAACCCCACAAAACCTGTAAGGATTAATATTATAGATTTAGAAGTAATAGAATTTAACAGTGTATTTTAAAAAAATGATGGATGAAATGCAAGTACCAGAATTTAAAAAAACAAATGCCATAATAATATTCATGCGGTTTGGCTTCCGCATGAAATTCGTTCGGCTGGACGCTAGTCATTTATTTGGACACCTATCAACTATCAACAATTTATTTTGGAACTGGTTTTATATTATATAGACATTATTAGTTGTATTAATTGCCCTAGATTTGCCGAAATATATTTTGTATAAATGTTTTAATTTAAACTCGTGTGATTTCTAATATCCTATTTTGTAAAGCAATTCATTCTACAATGAAAACAATAGCAATATCACCGTGTAATATTATCTCTTCAAAGATTTCTAAAATGTGTCACACTTCTCCCATTTTCAATAAATATAAATGCAAATCAAATATTACTGGTTTATGTCAAAATTAGTGTCAGTTTTTGCAAACTTCATACAAAGGATAATTAAATTCTTAAGCGGTATTAATGTTTAAACTCAACTATGTACTGAATCCTTAAACGTACATTATAATACCGACATTAAGAGAAAATCAAATAACTTATGTATACAGGATGATTGGCGAGAATGGCCTATTAAAAGTATTATACAAACGGAACGGAATTTTAAAACAAAATTTTGTAGTTCCGGTTAACCGGAAGTGATAATCATTCAAAAATATTTTCATGTGATAGTTCATAATCAACCATATCCAACTACAAAATTTTGTTTTAAAATTCCGTACCGTTT
Source organism: Holotrichia oblita (assembly GCA_023690525.1). Lineage (NCBI taxonomy): Eukaryota > Metazoa > Arthropoda > Insecta > Coleoptera > Scarabaeidae > Holotrichia > Holotrichia oblita. Next base: position 40,998,684 of record CM043021.1, on the reverse strand, counting down.
GTAATATAATAGGCCATTCTCACTAATCATCCTGTATAAAAAAAGTGACGCAATACACAAAGTGAAAATGACGGCATAATGCCCTTCAATTTGCCATTTAGCTCTTTTCCTGTTCCAGAACGCAGTTGCAATTTAGACAAATTTTAAATGATATCGAAGGTTTCCACGGTCGGGTTTTCGCCTCTATCTTGTGACGCCCCTTTTCCTATTTTGCTCTTGAAGAAACCACTTACATTAGTGGCGAAACGTCTAGTAGTCAATATATATTTTGTATATATATTTTTGTATTATTACTTTATTTTATTATTTTTGTTTAATTTTTTGTATTGTAGCCCGAAAGCTCGCATGATAGATAAATTTTCATTTCAATTTCATTTTTTTCTGTATTTGTTTTTGATCTTAATTGATTAAAGATTAAGCTTTTGTATTTTTTATATGATCATTATTTAAAAATATAAGAATGTTACTTTGACAAAGTACACTTCGAATACTTTCTGAATCAGTTCCAATTTTTAATATACAATCTCACATTAAAAAAGGACGTGTGCTGATAGTAGCAAAAATGAGAATGTGTCAGAATTCCACAAGTACCTACATAAAAACCAAACAAATTAAAAACTAAAATTGAAATATATGCATGATGAGACTATAAGCTCACCTTTAGTCTTAGGTGGTTTTGTTGCAGCGTTGGCGCCAGCTGTGGCAGGGTGGTGCAACATGAACGACCTGCTTGGTGCGGGATGCTGTACATCACCGGCCATCTTGATATCGGCCCCTGACACCACGCTGGCTATGCTGTCGTCAACGCTGTCCGTATTTATTGAGTTGGACTTGGCTTGAGCTGCTTGAGCTCCAGGCTTACCCAAACTGCTACTGTGCGTGACAACTTTTTTACTTTTTTCTTTCTCCTTTTGTTTCTTCTTTTCTTTTTTCCGCGTTGTACTCTCTTCCACCAGTTTTCGCATTTTTTCTTGCATGGCTATTAACTGCAAAAATAAAAACATACCACTTTTAATCCTCCCGTATTGTTTGAACTAGCTGCTTTAAACTACTACTTTTGATTTGTATAACAACCAATTCATGTCTTCTAACAATTCTACTTATAATTAGTAATAACAATTTTCAATGTATTTAAATAATGTATGCGCTGCCAATACTGTCGATCTTTTTAAATAGCCCAAAGGTACAAGTATTTTTATGGCTTGTTCAGTATGAGCAGAGAGAAAATATTTGTTTTCTAAAGTTATCTACGTTTGAATTTGTTTTTTTTCTCTTTGGTTCATAAAAACCTGAAACACATTACTTTATGATTTTTCATTAATATCGTCCATTATACGTTATCTTTGTTTACATTCATAGTAAGTAACACATTTTATGAAAGCTCTATTCTAAATATCGCCAACAAACTCGCTAGTTAGATTTTAACTTGGATATATGTATTAGGTAGTGCGTGCGCCATACAACTCTAACAGACATGAATAGTTCAAAACAGTAACGACTTTGGTAAGAGTGTCGACCTCGGCGTTAAGACCTCGTATGGATTCACTTCTCCGAGAACACTTCTCTCTTCTGTCTGCTTCAATGAAAGAAGATTTGTATGACATCAAAATTAAATCAATCAACTTCGCGAAACATTAAGAATATTGAACCTATGCTCTTGTCAAAATGAAACTACTGTCTCTCTACATTTTTGTAAAATATAAACGCATGATACGGCGAATCTACATACAGGGTGATTGGTGAGAATGGCCTATTAAAAGCATTATACAAACGGAATGGAATTTTAAAACAAAATTTTGCAGTTGAATATGAACTATCTCGTGAAAATATTTTTGAATAAATATCATTTCCCGTTAACCGGAAGTGGGCATCAACTTCGATTTTTTAAACAGCATGATATAAAATAAATTATAAATTTAGCTTCTATGATAAATTTTACACACAGCTGATATTGTGTAGTTACATAACAAGTTCTTCTCTGTAACATTATACAGGATGTTTAAAAACTTAGTTGCTTATAAATAAGTTCAATCTGCTGAAAGTAGTTTTTTTTTTATGGAAAGATATATATTTTAGTAGATATTCTGATTCTACAAAAGATTCTCTTTTAATCCGTATTAGGTGTTCCTATACTTAATGTGGAAGATGAATAACTTATAACGATTTAATTAGTCTCCGTACCTACCTAAAATGCTCAGATATGTCAATTTAGGGTGCTTAGCTCATTTGTTTTACATACCGTAAAACGAGGCGACTTTGTGACAGCACCACACTCCTTTGTAAAAGTCATTCTTACACCTCCGTTTATTATGTTATTGTAGCAACCTATTGCACACGCATCGGTAAAGGGTTGAAGCAGTGTCACGTATTATGTCTCGCGGTCGTTCTGCAGTTTTTTTACAACACACATATTTTTTAAGGTAGATAAGCTATTTTTACTTTATCAGAAACTTGCAATACTTTGTCTTGTGTAACCTGAACCGTTTGTTTAATCTATTTTTGCATAGGATAGGGCTACCGGGGAGTCGCCCCTACAAAAATTATACATCTGAATCATTAGAAAAAGCTTTAAAAATAAAAAAAGTAACCCTTCGAGATGCGCAAGAAGATACTTAGAAGTAATGAAGATCTGTCCTATGTGCTTCATAATTTCGATTTTGCTTAGGTATGGAATACATCGCAATACTTTATATTTAAAACTTAAATTACGTTGTTTTCTTACATTTTCTATAAATAAATTGTGCCAAAACGATAATTTTTATTATTTGGGTTGACTTTATGACATATTGATGATTCGGTTAGGAGGTGTTTTTGTGACAAATTTGGAGCCTAGTATACATTTACGTGATTATAATGTTCCAAAATCTCCTCACAGAAAGATAACATTGTGTTCTAGTGAAAGCCCGATACTGTCACAGTCACCCCGAGCGATGAGGTGAAGGTGTGACAAATATACATCAAAATTCTGGCTAAACCACTATTGTTTTTTCACATCGTCATTGTTTAGTAGCTAAATAATGTGACTACTTCATATTATTTACTCGACTTTCCAGTTATAAAACTAGAACTGAAAAAATTATTAAAAGTGTCAAATCTGTCACAAAATCACCTCGTTTTACGGTAGTTACTTCTTACTTATTTTGACGTCGGTCATTTTAGTTAATTACCCCAGTACAATAATTAGGGTAAACAATGCGAAAATTTACTTTGCAACAACAAAAAATTATTGTATTTGTTACAAAACATATTGTAATCTTAGTATTTTTTTACAATTTTTATTTTACCTGTTTTTTGTTTCCGCTTCTCCACAATACATTTTTCTCAGTATATGGTATTATTAATATATCTATTTTGCGACCTTTATGTACTTATCTTTCAATTCCTGAAATATTTTCACTTATAGGTCAGGAATTGAACAGTATTGTCGTAGGAAATACGGAGTACAATGTAAAAAATTCGTGGAAATTTGTTAATTTCATTAACAAAAAATCCGTACCGTGTAATCATGAAATTATCAGTTTAAACGTTTATTCACAAATGTCCCTACAGATTTGGCACTAAACAGTATAAACAAAAAATGGAATTTAATTCAAAATTTACTTTACCAAAAAATGAATTCATATTGGCTGCAAAACTTTGCTTGAATTCAACATATTTTCAGTACAATGACACAATATATAAACAAATATTCGGTACAGCAATGGGTTCTCCATTATCTGCTGTTATAGCAAATTTAGTAATGGATGACTTAGAGCAGGTTTCACTTAACAAATTAAACTGTCATGTACAATTTTATAAGCGGTATGTAGATGACTGTATATGCTGCATACCAAATGATAAAATTGAACATGTTCTGCACACATTTAACACATATCATGATAGGTTAAAATTTACTTTCGAAAGAGAAAATCAAAATTCTATAAATTTTTTTAATGTAAAGATAATACATGATAACACGCACATAAAAACAAACTGGCATATAAAAGACACTAGTAGTAGTAGGCATTTAAACTATTTTCAAAACACTTCGGTACATTAAAAAAAAAGCGTAATTAACAGTTTAGTAGATCAGGCTATTAAATTAGCTCACCCTAATTTTATAAAAGAAAATTTAAGCAAAGTTAGAACAATACTAGAAAAAAATAGTTATCCTAAAGTTTTATAATAAATTAATCACAAAAAGAATAAATAAAATATATAACACATGTACAAAATCAAATCATAACATATACCACACTATACCATACATAAATAATTTAAGAGACACAATAAAACACGAATTAAAAAAATCAGACATTCACATAACTTTCACACCTACCAACAATAGACATTTATTCACAAATTTAAAAACACCTATCGAACATGATAATCAAAGTAATGTCGTTTATACAGGGTGTCCAGTTTAAAATGCTGTACATGGGGATATTGGAAACCGTTGAAGATACAACGTCGGTTAAATGGGAGAAAAGTTGCCTATTCATTTGTCCATAAATAATCCGACATCAGATTTTGAAATTTTTGTTTCATTAGGCAGATACAAGGTGAAAAAGAAAAAAATGCATTTTTGAAAATCTTCCATATTTTGTTTCCTAAAAGAGATAAATTTACAAAAGTTGCAGGCTAGGAATGAGGATTTTAAAAAAGATGAAAACGCGGTAAATTTTAGAACGGATATCGATAATTTAAGTGTTATTTATAACAATTTAATTTACGCCTGAATTTTATTAATTTTAAGCTCTTGACTAGGTTTTTTATCATGTTTTTCCCTAGTCCTTGAACAGAATTGTTAGAGCTTGACAAAAAAATAGGTTGATGTACGAATACTACAAATCATTTTAATTTTTATAGTTCTCTTAAACCAATATATCCTTCATTATTATTTGCGAATGTAATTCAAATTCGATATATCAATGAATTCTTTGTTTTTTAGATATTTTTGTTGGTAGGCGCCATTTATATTATTAGTATTTTGACACATTAAATGTCAATTTCTTCCACTGAAGAAGTCTTTTTAACGAAAACATAATATTATACATATACAGTTGAATATAAATATATTATATGTTTTGGAATAAATTGGTATTTAATTAATTGTTGTTTTATTGACCTATAAGTGGAAATATTTCAGGAATTGAAAGATATATGGTATTATAATAGATTAGCATTGAGAATACACCAAATGAAGTAATCATGAATTTATTTATTATGCAAAGTAAATGCAATCAAATAGTAAAATAAACATATCGAACGTTTAGTGTAACATACTGACATTTACAACCAATGATCAGCAAAAATTTCTAAGAATTTTTAAGATATAAAGTTTTAGCAACCAATATGTTCATAGAACAATAGTGAAGAACAATATCAGTAAAACATTTCAATTATCTAAGAATTCTCCTAGATAATCCCAACAAACGGTCTCTCAGTGCACGCCAGAACAACTAACTAAAATGACCGACGTCAAATTAAATGGCAAGTAAAACAATGTACAACAGCAATGTAAAACAAATGAGCTAAGCACACTTGCTCCAATAAATTGATATATCAGCATTTTAGGTATGGAGGCTAATTAAATCGATATATAGTAGTGTGCGTAAGTTATCGATCACTTGTGTAGAAATAATAAATTCGTATAAATTTTTGATAAATTAACTTTAAGATGGATTGCAAAGGAAATACATAATAATGAAACCAAAATGCAATTTTGATGTTTTAAACATAAAGTGCCAAATTTAAATAATATATGCAAATAATTTGTTAATGGTTGGTGCATCCACCTTTTACTCAAATCACTTGTGTAAGCCCGTTTGGCCCGCTATTTCCTAGATTTTGGCAAAAGTCCAATGGAATGTTTTCCAATTCTTCTTGCAATATGGCCAAGAGTTGATTTGCATTTTTTCTATGTCTTGGTCGGTCCAGGTAATCCCACACGTGTTCGATAATGTTTAAATCAGGACTCTGAAGTGGCCAAGTTATTAATTTGCAAATGTTTTGTTTTTCCTGATCATCAAGGTATTGTTTAACGATCCGAGCAGTATGTTTCGCATAGTGGTCCAAATTTTGCCCAATCAGTCGACGACCTGCAGGTGTCGCATGTTCCTGGAGAATATTTAAATACCGTGCTGCAGTCGTCCATGCAAGTCTTGTTTTAGTAGGCGCCATAATGTGGACGTATGTACTGCTACACCAGTTGCTTTGTGTAAATCTTGTGCTAACTGTGTGGATCCTCGTGTTCGATAGCTTAAGGCAGTTAATTGTAGGAACCGGTCTGATCTTTCAGTTACCTTTTTTGGTCGTCCAGATTTTGGTTTGTTTGTTATATCGCCCGTTTCTGGCTTTTTCCTTAGAACACTGTGGACATTGCTCTTCGAACAACTCACTTCTGCAGCAATTTGCCGTTGACTATGACCTTGTTCACTCAAAAATAGAATCTTATGCCTATTTTCTATCGATACTCTCGCATTTTTATAATAAAGTAACAGTTTATTAATTAATATTTTCACTATATACGAGGGAGCGTTTTTATATTCGCGGAATGGGGGATAAGGGGTGGAAATAAAAAAATCAAATTATTTTTCTTTTTCAATATATTCACCTGCAAGACGGATACATTTTTCACATGTTTCAATTAATTTATTTATACCCTCATAAAAAAATGATTTCTCTTTATCTGCAAAATACGCCGAAACTGCCTCCTTGACTTCATCATCGGCAGTAAATTTTTTACCCCGCAGCTCTTTTTTCATTTTCGGAAACAGGTAATAATCACTCGGGGCCAGGTCTGGGCTGTAGGGTGCAACGCGGCTCTTGTGGACGGGCGCGTTGTCGTGCAAAAGCAGCACACCTTTCGTCAATTTTCCCCGTCTTTTCTCTTTAATGACTTCTTTTAGTCGCTCTAATATTGAAGCGTAATATTCTCCGGTTATAGAAACACCTTTATCTTTATAATCAATCAACAATATTCCTTCCGAGTCCCAAAATACCGTTGCCATGAGTTTTCCAGCTGATTGTGACATTGTAAATTTCTTGGGAGGTGCTGTGCCCTTTTTATGCCACTGCATGGAGTCTTGTTTGGACTCAGGTTCATAATGATGAACCCAAGTTTCGTCTCCAGTAACAATTCGACTCAATACACCATCCTTGTCTTCATTACAGAGGTCCAAAAATGCACGCGAACACTCTACGCGCTGTTGTTTTTGCGGCGGCGTGAGCATTCTCGGCACCCATCTTGCGCTGACCTTAGACATGCCGAGATGATCGTGTAGGATTTTAAAAATTGTTGTATCGGATACTCCAACCATTTCTGCGAGTTGTTTCTTCTTTAGTCAAGCATCTTCGAGTACAATTTCTTCAACTTTTTGGATAAGTGCGTGGTCACCTCAATGCTCCTGCCCGGCCTCGGGTCGTCTTCAAGGGATTCCCTTCCTTGTTTAAATAAACTCTGCCACTTGTACACCATGGTTTTTCCTGGACAAGAGTCGCCGTAAACCAATGACATCTCATTCATTATGGTCGCGACTGATTTTCCTTGAAGGAACTTTATAACGGCACGATATTCGATTTTTTCCATATTTCACTTTTCACTCTTGATTATGTTACTGACGATAGCTCAAAGACTAACTGTCTAATAACAATGAAACTTCGTATTTATACTAATTATGAGTCGCTGCACAGGCCACGCCCCCAATGCGCCTAATCATCCCCCTACAACTCGCTCATTCCGCGAATATAAAAACGCTCCCTCGTACACTATTTACAATAATTCTGTTGCAAGAAACAACTTTGCGGAATATAAATCAAAATTACACACACTACAATCACTTGCATTAACAAATTACGATAGACTGACCGTATTGCTCTGTAATAAACTGCAGGGGTACCTGCAGGTAACGTTCTTTTCTCAGAATTAGTCATTTACCATTAGCAAATGCAACTTATCGTATAATCCTAAGAAACGGTGACACCTCTCGTATTATTTTCAACGTAATAAAGTGTAGAAATAATATTAGATATTTTATTTTACGGATTTCCTCAGATCGGGGTTGTAATAAACTTTTATTTTGATAGGTAATATACGTGTGATCGATAACTTATGCACACTACTGTAACTTATTCACCTTTCATTTTAGGTATAGGAACACCTAATACGGTTTAAAAGAGAATCTTTTGTAGAATCAGAATATCTACTAAAATATATATCTTTCCATAAAAAAAACTACTTTCCGCAGATTGAACTTATTTATAAGCAACTAAGTTTTTAAACATCCTGTATAATGTTACAGAGAAGAACTTTAAATGTTGTGTAACTACATACTATCAGCTGTGTGTATGCAAAATTTCATTCGTCTCTTTTACTCCTACGTGACGTAATATCACTATAAAGTAAGATCGGTATCTGTCCCTTTTTTTCTTTAATTGCAAATAACTCAGAAGGAATGTTATTTAGGTATAGCGTATGATACATGAAATATGTGTAAAACATCAGAAGCTAAATTTGTAATTTATTTTATGGCATGCTATTTAAAAAATCGAAGTTGATGCTACTCCGGTTAACCGGAAGTGATATTTATTCAAAAATGTTTTTACGTGATAGTTCATATTCAACCATATCCGACTACAAAATTTTGTTTTAAAATTCCGTTCAGTTTGTATAATACTTTTAGTAGACGATTCTCACCAATCAGCCCGTATACTGATCTGTATGTGAAAATACTTCGCAACCGCTGTACAGTATACATACTTCAACGTGTGAAGTATGTAGAGAGAGATAAGCAATTACATTTGAAAAAACGCTCCAATGTCGTCCATTTTTTATAAGATCCGGAAATAAATATTAAAAAACTAAATGTATCACTAAATGTACTCTATTATTGAGTAAAATAATGGCCTACACATAACTTGAAATTATTCGCCATTATACAGGGAGATCGAGTTTTGTAAATCCATGGGATGCGTTCATATGAAATATTTAGTGCCTCAGATATTTGTTTTAGCCCAATTCCACGTGTGACAAAATCATGTCATAAACTGCATCAACATATTTTGGGACGAACATAGAAACTGGCCCCAATCGGTGTTCACCTTCAATGGAAAATTTACTCCTTTTGAAACTTGCAATCCAATTTTTCAAGGTCGCATACGAAGGACATTGATCGCCAAGAGTATTAAGTATATTTTCGTAACTCTGCATACCTAATTTTTCGATTTTAACAATTCGACATCCTTTTTTTTCAAATTTTATTACGCAACTTTGGTTTGACTTTTTGACGTGAAACTTTACACCGACACTCCTAATATGTTATTTTTCGTTGCTATGGTATCGCAATATTTTCTTTATCTGCGGAATCGGTCTAAGTTAACTAGATATCAATACATCCTCGTAAAAATACACTTGCTTTTTTAAATTGATGATAGGTTAAAACATATATATTTCGCTCTTTTTAGTATAGATTTTTTGGAACGCAAATCATTTTTTGCCCACCTACATATGTTCACATTTCTAAAACTATTAATTTTTTTACAAAGAAAATACCTCTTTTTCCAACATTTTCAACTGTTTGTTCCTTCTCTCCTCTTCAGAATCTTCAGTATCACTGGAGGATTCAGAACTTGATCCTGTTGAACTTGAATCAGATTTACCACTTGCTACCACTCTATTGATCGGTTCGTCTGGAATTTTGGCAAATCTACAATAAAGAGAATATAATAGATACTAAAAGAGTAATTCTATATTTTCAAAATTGGCAAAACAATATCTGACGCAAATACTCCATAAGAATAATATTGTAGTAAGGCCGCTCTATTCTATAGGAAAATACCATTCAATGACTGTAAAATTTATCAGATACTACTAAAATTATCACATTTTATTATCCTCGACTTATATTATTGAATTGAATGAATTTGATTGATGAAATTGATGACTTAAAAAAATAGATCCGTATTTTTTTATTTTGCTATGCCTTTATTATTTATTGAGATATAAGTTTTTAAAGTTTCAGTTTTCAGCGCTGTTATGAAAATGCAGCCAATTAATGAAGTACAAAGACTACTGATGTCGCGCAGTGCTACAGTGTACTTTCTGTGTTGGTTTGACTGTAACTTCAATGAATATTTCTTTTTCAGTTATTAGCTACCATAAAAATATATATATATATAAATTTATAGAATTTGAATTTGTGAACGCGTAACAACAAAACCTGCAAATATACGTTTCATAGGTGTAAATTGTGATTAAACAATGTCTAAAACAAGTTATTTTATTCAATCTCAATCCAAATACATCCACAAATAGTAATAAAATATTTTTATTACTCTACCAAAGAATGAAGGAATTAAAAAAATGATATAAAATGAGTATCAAATGCGAACCAGATCATCAGGAAACATAGAATCTAATATTGCCCGCATTTGAAAGCTTACAGCTTAGACTGATATTATAACAAACTTGTGCATATTATTCGTTAGTTTTCGGCCAACAACATTTTTGAAGAAATCTTTTGCAGAATCTCTAGCAGAAACTGAAAAATAATGAGAAAGGCATACCACTTCAATTAAATTGCAGAACAGTTAGAAGACACAAGAAATGTAGAGTCTAAACACTTTGAAATATACGTATGTCACCAGCAGATATGCGCGAGATCTGAAGCCAGTAGCGGCACAGTTAGCAACAGCACTATTCAACGCAGCTGTGATTCGATCGTGAGTGACACGCTTTAACACCACTAACTGCTTACTGTACCCGTAACGAATTAATACATTCCTTCTTTCCCACACACCCGCAAAAAACCGAGTATATGACGCAATTGCTGTCAGGCCATGTATGCTTTCGTACATACACCACTTATATGTGCATCTCATACAACGATGATATATACTGCAAATTTATCGGCTCACCGTCCATCACTCTGCGTTAATATTCAGCAAAATGAAAGAAGATTGGAATAAGTTGATGCTTCAGCAGAATGTAGACAGCATAAAAACTTGGCCAAGACATGACGAAATACGAAACTAGAGCTAATCATAGAATTTATGCGCAGAATCGTAAATCGCCATGTTGGGAACTGCGTTTGTTTATATCTACATAATATGTACGTTGTATAATTGTGTCATTGTACTGCTTTTGAAAAATGGGATTTTGTTTATCATTGTTTTAGAATCATCATTTTTATTTATAGTGTTTTAGATAGTTTGAGTTTAAAATCACTCAGTTCTTATGTTATGCTTTGTATAATTCATATATTTTAGTTTTGAGTTATTTGATTGTTTCTTTGATTACGGTTTTTCGCTAAGCATTATTATAACATTGTGCGTTAAAGATGTATACTAAAACACCAAGAACAAGTGGTTTTCATTGGTGTAGCAGTAAGATTTAAACTGCTTGGGCATTTGGAAGATTAAAAAATAGTTTGGTGTATTTTCCTAAAATTGTTATGACGTGAAATTTCAAATTTCAAAACATAAACACCTTTTACATCGGCAATTCCAATACAATGGAATCAAAGTTCTCAAACAACGCTACATCGATAACGAGCTGATGTTGTCTTTTCTGGTTATTATGTGTCGAAACTATCTGGAAAAAATACATATAAACTATCCGGTAAAGACCCCTATTAAATAGAGCAGGCAGACTGACGGTTGAAAAATAAAAAAAAATAAGAGGGACTAATAACTGACATTTCTGAGAAATAACATTTAGAAAGATAAGAATGCAAAAGAATAGTTAGGTTGATTGTGCTAGCTGAAGATATGAAATGAAAGTATTTCCAGCCTTACAAAAAACTGTGGATGAATTATGCTTATACATCTCGCATGGGCATTCCATATAACCATATAGCAAAAGACACACATAGCATTCATAAACGACTTCAGCTTATCAAACAAAAAAACTAAAACATTTCATATTATAATAATATTTGTGGCACTTTTACTTAGAACGATTGAGCGTAGGAAATATATTTGCCCAAATAATTAAATATAGGGACAATTAAATATAATTGTGTAAATATTATGTATATTTCCACATTATTGTTTAGATAAATTTGTTCTTTTGTTCCAAAATTCCTTATTTGAATTATTTGTAATTCACTTTTATTTAGTGGCAAAAAAGTTTTCCATGTTGTAATATTGCGCTCTCTTCTGCTAAAAAAACAAGCAAATTTTTTCTGTTTTAAACTCGAAATTTAATGTTGTTTAAATTACAAAGCGTGTTATTTCCATTCATAAATACATATTGTCTGAATCTATCCAAAAACTTCCGAACTTATTTGTCGAAATCATATTTTTGCCATATCCTTTGCTTAGCGCATTAATTGGAGAAACCTATAATTCATTGTACATTTTATACCTTAGATTCGTTGAAGCCTTGCAGTTCTTGCGAATTCAATTTACAACGATGCAACGGTCTCTTTAAAACATAGAACAAAAGAAATTGACAAGATAAACAGCAAAACCAAACTCGGGATTTATAAAGGGAAGATTGCCTGGTAACTTTCAGCCAATTACAAGCGTTGAGTCATCTTGTTTATACACACAGGAACATCGAAACTTGCATCTAATTTATTTTACGATATACATAATATGCGTACACTTACATATATAGTATATATGTTTTTGGTATATATTATATACCAAAAACAATCTTTTTGCACATGAACACTTACCTCATCTCAAAAACATCCTGGAGTTTTCTTGCCATCGCTACTACATCATGATCAGAGGGATTATATTTATAACAATTAGTAAATATCAGTCTAACATCGGCTGCGAATTCTTGTGCTGTGCGATACTCCCGATTATCCATCTTTTGTTTCACTGTGCCAAGATCCATTGGTTTCTTTATAATATCATGATAGTCGTGTAGACATAGTAACTCTGCATCTACAGGTTTATAAAATGGCCATGCATAACTCTAAAATAACATCGTAATTATAAGCGGAAATATAAAACAATATCATACATACCGAATGTTTCTTAGAGAACAATTCCTTAAGTATTTCATTGCACGACTTCAGAGCTTCCGATAATTTCTCTTTAGGTTTATGTGACGCATGTTGTGGAGTGGAGGTTGTATTTGTGACCATAGGAGATATATTAGCAGGATTATACGATACCATGCCTTCTATTTCAGTTCGCATTGGTTTTTTGACTTGCCTGTTTGATTCTCGTCTTGTTGATATTTTGGCAGACTTTGAATCTAGAGGCATATTGTAATCATAAACAGTGTGTGTTGTAGTATCGGCCTTTCTTTTCACGCCTTTTTTTACTTTTAGAGGCTGTTGAGGTGGTAAGACGTTTCCAGGCAACACATTTGGAGTAATGTTGGTCGATTCTGGCATGCTTACTAGTGGTTGAGCTACGTTATACGTGCTCGGATGGGCCAATTGTTGCGGAAGAGAGCTATGTGTCGGAGCCGTAGGTGCGATCGTGGTGGTAGCAGTACTGCCTGGAACGGTAGTCGGCGGTTGAGTAGCAAGCGGCAAACCTATAAATACATTATACATGACTATGACAATTATATAGTCATAAACGAGCTAGTAGTCAATAAAGGACAGTATCATAAATTAATTGCACAATATGAGAATCACACCACTAATTAAACAAAACACTTCACTAGTTGGTGTTATTTCTTTTTATTAAGAAAAGATAAAGCGTATTCAACACATTTGAATGCAAGAGAATAGTTAATTTAAGAACACAGAAAGTTTGCAATGAAGTGCAATAAAAACTAGTACAAATCTCTGATTCACTGGTTTGGCATTGTAGAAAATGCATTGAAATGAACGAATTACATTTTGAACATCGTCTTCAATTAAAAAAAAAACCGCATCCCTACTTTTTGCAAATTTTTGGGTGTAAATAAGATCTATGTCTTTCTGATAGCTTCTAGTAAAATTACCTACAAATGTCTGCATTATTTTCTATTTTAATATTCGGTATGTACCTCCGTTTATTACAATCATCGATTATAACGTCGAGACTTACTTGGTACCATAGCCGTCTTTATAATCAGATTTCATTGTATTTCGTTTTATTATTCCAAGACATCAAGTTATAGTTGATTATAAACATAAAAAGCACCATACTAAATCAAAATAGCATTTTAATACTAGTTTTTATAATTATAATAAAAATAATATTTAGTTCAAAATGTGTCAGATAACGCTGGGCTAATTACATGGAACCTCGTCTATATCCGCGATCGGGAAACGTAAACATTCACTTATATTCGCTCAAGAGGGGTCCCCACTCTTATCCCGTTAGCGGAGAGGAAAGGCCGTGCTACGCGCTGATTGGCTCATGTGAATACGTGCACTATCGGGTGGTGGATGCCAAGCGGATATAAACGATCGCCAAAGTGCGGAAATGAATTAGGGTGGATATAAGTGAGCGCGGAGATAAACGAGGTCCCAGTGTACATAATTACACATTTGTTACAAGCACAGTGAAAACGTGGAAAAATGTATAATAGGGAAACTATACCATGTTTATAAAATCTAAATTCATATCAACATAAGGCTACCATAATATAACAATCTCAATGCCAAACCTACTTATTTTTCTTTTCATATACCTATATTTTAAGAAGTCTTTCTTTAATACTTATTAAATTTATATCATCCGTATATATTGAAATACCTATCCTTTAATTAGGGACAACGTACAATATCTATTTTACAGTAAAAATAGCAAGCAGTACGGGGACATAGCAACCACTATTCTCTCTCGCTCCATGGAGTTGATTAGTTGTCAACATACTTTGCAAAATATATTGGTAGCAAGGCCCATCATCGTTTAATTCGTTTAAAATCGACGTGTTTCGGGAAATTTCGTTAAAATGGTTTGTTTCGCAAAAAATGAATTTATTCCATACTTTACGGACACACTGTATAGATAAGTATACATAGTTAAATAAAAGAATTTTTAATAATACATGTTAATTACATATTATTATCAGGTTTAAACAAACGTGTAAACCGTTGGTACGGCGATATTTTTCAAATACTTAGCGGCTTTTATCAAAGCATTTTCGGCTTATTCCACTATTATGGTTACTTATGGGTTTGTGAATTAATGCCAGAATGTTATTCTAAAAATACAATAATTAACATTTATGATAAACTGTTTATTTTATGTCCGCTATCGAACTTTATTGCACTATACAATAGTTTGCGTTTATATGTGTCATTAGTTTTAGAACCGCGAATAAAGAATTTTTTAGCCGCGAATACAAGAAGTGGTATCAAATGTTTCATTTGCGAATAACGAAATCACCAATAAAGGAACCGCGTATAAGGAACTTTTACTGTCTAGCAACACGTCTGCTATCCAAATTTTCTTAACGTACTTCACCGGTGGCGAAAACTATAATATTAAAGAATTTGAATTACTAGCAATAGGCTAAGGAAATTCCATTATAGTCTATTTTCTCAGCTACTCGACATTCCATGCACTATTCTTTCTAAAAATCACAAAATTTAGCAATTTAAATTTCCTTAACGGCTTCTAGAGGTGACAGAAACATTAATATTAAATAGTTTGAATCATTAACTATAGGCTAAGAAAAATCTTTTCCAATTTGCTAAATTCCGTTCAGGGGAAGCAGGATAATTTAGATTTAAAAAATCTACCATTTATACATATCTCAAGATAGCTTCGGATAGGTAGAAGATATCGATCGATACCCGGTTTTCGTTAATTTGTTGACAGTTTAGCTTACTTTTTAATTCGTGTCCAAAAATAATGTTTGCATTTAATATTTCCGACAAAAAACAAAATTTCCGAAAATATTAAACAGCGCCCTCTAGTATGCATATGTGTATCTAGTATGTTAGTTCCTCGAAATTCAACAATCTAGTTAATTCAGACAGTATCATTTTTACACCAAAATCGTAAAATTTTTAGAAAAGTAGTCAAAGAACCTATCTACTTTGAAAGTGTACTGTTTCAAACAAAAATGCGTTTCAAGTGGATATTGCGAAATGTCAATAATATAAGCATCTAAAATTTAACTTCTTAAAGAATCGGAATAGCAATTTTCACGAATTTTGTATTTTTTGTATAAGTGTTGTCTTTCAATTAAATTTACTTTATACTGGTAAAGGGATTGATATTTCAACAAATACTGGCGATACAAATTAAATATTTATTATAACGTGTAAAAATATAAATATAAGAAAAATAAGTAGGTTTGGCAATGAGGTTAGGTTATCAAGATAAATTAGTCTACACAAAATTATTTTGACATAGGGTGTCTGTTCTTGGAATATAGATTATTCTTTACGGGACACTCTGTATATAAACATTCATAAAATATATGTACATGAGCCGAACACCCGAACACCTTTAATAAAAAACTATACCGAAATGTTTTTTACTATACAAAAATATAATGTGCAATAAGCTGTATTACTGTTTATCTTAACTTGTTCATTTACTTTCTTCAGATAAACAAAAATTTCAGGTAGTCCTTTTCGGAAATAAACGATGCATATATGTATGTTTAGTTTGAAATGTATCATTCCTCTAACGAACGATTCCAATTATGTTTAATGAATGGTTTGGTGTTTATTCAATAAAAACACCTTCATTCACGGATACATGCAAAGTTTTCACATATAAAAATAGCATGCTAAAATTATATTGAAAAATATAGTTAATAAAAGCAATAATTTTAACAGCTGTTCAAAATTATAGCCGCTAGACAGCTAATATAAAATTTGTGAATAATTAAGTTAACATTAAAGTTATAGTGAATACGATATTCAACTATATTTGATGTGATATCTACTGACTTATATTAATATTACCATTATAGCGCTAACATAATTTATACACACCAGAATTTCCTACTAGAGTGGGAACTGTCGATGATACAGCTGCAGGTGGTCGTCCCCGACCGGTCCCTGTTGAAACTGGACCACTACCACCACCTCGCTTTTTGCCTTTGCCCTTGGTTGGAGGCTCGACGACATACTCCTCTTTTGGCATATCAGCTACTTTCGTCAAAAATACTTTTTCCAATGTCTGCGCCATGACTACGACGTCTTCGCCCGGTTTATTGTATACGTAACAGTTGGTAAACATAGTATTAAAATCCTGTATACATTCTTTGCCCGACCAATAGTAATTATTATCTAAGCGTTTTTTAATTGTTCCTAGATCCATTGGTTGCTTCACAATTCTGTGGTAGTCCTAAAACATAAAAATAGAATAGGTAAGATTTGTAAGAGCATTTTAGATGTATAGAATATTTTATTTGTAAAGCGTTTTGTTCTTTGAAACTATACTACATTTAGTTGTGTTTGTTACTAGTTTTTCCGAAGTATTACTTTCATATTTTTAGGTAACTAAAATATAGCGTAATAATTTAGTTGCCCACGTTTCTTTAGAATTATCATGAACTTTGGAACTGGATATGAAAGCTAGAATGCCGATGCTACTGTATAAAACGTAGAGAAAAATAATCGTATTTTTGTTAACTGTAACGACTTGCCATTACATACACTACACCGAGCGTTGATTATACAAATTTAAATTGTTCAATGCCGCTCAACATATGTCTATAGAACGGAGCATTTCTTGGATGCATTCATAAGAAGGCGTGAGAATGCATTCGTCGAACCTTCGCAAGTAATATAAAACTATTGCGTATCTACCCATTGTTCTTGTTTAGTTCATCGTCTTTCTAAAGACTGCACGATTACTGTTCTAGAACCGCTCACACAATCCTTGCTGAGGAGCAAGGACTAGACGTAACTCACCGATAAGTGTTACACAATTTGTAAATGATAATACAAAATCAGTATTATGACAAGACCACACGATACTGTAAATTCTATTCCTAATGCATTTGAGTAATGTAAAAGAATTATTTTCTTACAATTATTTCAACTTGTTAATGTAATGTAAACTCGAGATTTTAAATGTCCCCATAGAAAAAATCTGGAATTGTCAGTTCTGATGAACGAGAGGGCCAACTGACATCTCAAAAAAAAACCTCTTTCAGGAAATGTTTGTCGAAGAATGTCCATACAAATGCGAGCAGTATGGGCTGTTGCTTCATCTTGCTGAAACCATATATTACGTATGCGGCGAGGACTCAGTTCAGGCATGAAATAATTTTCCAACATTTCCACATATGCGTTGACTGTAATTGTATTACTACCTTTGTCCTCAACAATTTTCTAACCGCACAGCACACAGTCACACGTAAACTGTGTAGAGGTCTCTCACTCACCATTCGTGAATTTGTTGGAGACCAAAATCGAAAGTTCTGTCTGTTTACACCAGATGAAAATGAGCCTCATCGCTCATAAGGATGACAGGTGTGTCGTTTTCATCTAAGATTTCCAATATTCATTGGCAAAAGTCTACACGTTGTTTCTTATCTGTATGACTCAATTGATGACATACTGGAAGCTTATATGGATGAAAATGAAGATTCCGGAGCAAAACCTTTCTCACTGTGACTGGGTGAAGTCTGACAACTACTGCTCACTTCCTTATCGATCGGTTACAGCACTGCTCTATTGCGATCTGTACTTCTCAACATTCTCCGGGGTCCTAATGGGGTCCAATGTTCCTGTCGTGTTGACATTGTGCATCCAATGCAATATTGTGCCGCGCAACTTGAAATGTTTAATGCGCGTGACTGATTCGCTGTTTCCGTAAACGTATCGCAAGACAAATGTACAATATTCGAGGTACCACATCACGGGTACAGCTGAAATTGCTTACTCTCGCCTCCACAGTGCCACAATATGCAACTCGTACCACTCAATATTTTCCATGTACTATCCATTCAAAAACATGCGTTTCCCGAGAATCAGCTTGTACATACATGCGGTCATGCCAATGGAGTCACACTTTTTTTTAATTATTACCTTCAATTTTCCGTAAAAATCATTTTTGTCTAAATAATTCCATTTATAATAATCTCAGTATTCGTGAAAAAATCGTTTAATTCAGTTTTGAATGTTTACATTTAAATTTGCCGCTACTTATGACGTATATTATATAGCTTTGCTATACCCTCCTTGCCCCATAACAAAGGTCAGAAAGAAAAAGACATTTCTAAAAGTGATATGTCGAATAGAAATGCAGATATTGTTTTCTTGATGTACGTCTTTTATTAGGAAAGGTTAGGAGGAAACAGGAAAACATCGACAAATTTTGTTAAGATTAGTTGTAAGAACATCGAAAAGCTCTTTATCGTCCTGCATATTTGACTAAAGTTTCAAACTGCCTTTAGCGTTTAGACACAAGAGACCGAGGGAATAGTTCTGACTCACCCTGTATATATGTACATATACCTATACATGTACATATATACCAAGAGCTAACTTTTAATGTGATGATCCTCTTTATATGAGTGAAAGAAGGATGAAAATATGATTTATGTGTTAACAAAGTCAAGAAATACGCATGCTATTCTGCTGAACAATTGTGTATTGTATGCTATCGCTGTCAAACAGCAAGTACCCACCTAAGCTAAGCAACAAATTTATCCTATTGTACGCATAACAGAGTCTAGTCGATTATCTACATAAGAAAAGAAATGTATAGACTCAAATAATGTTTTATATATGTATGTATATTTCAAAACTAACTTGTTATTTATTTAATGATCGGTGAATTGACTAATTTATTCCGCAAACGAACTTAAGAAACATACCACCCATTAGTCTGATTCAATTACTGCATAGCAGTTGTCAGTGTCGTATCAGTCTGAGTTCCGTAGGTGTAAGAAGGTAGGCTAGGGTAAGCACTCTCAGGTACGCCACTAATGCGGGAAAGCTATATTTAAGAACGAATAAAACGCACTCTACTTTTTCTCTATCTGCGCAAACTTATTCCCACTCTTCGCCAAGATATATTGTGAGGACTGTACGTATGTAAATTAAATGCACTATGTCTCGTTCATTCCTTTGATGCGCACTTAAAAATGCCCCTGAAAAAATTGAGGACTTTCCTCGGGCTTACGTAAAATAATACCCTAGTCCTCAACGCAGACTACTCTCATGTTTATACTAAAATTTCGTGCTTAAATATCAAAATATTAATATAGTAAGTTATATCCCATGTAGGTATATAATTTTCATGAGATTATAAAAAAAACTTTCTAAGCTACCTTTTGGAATCAAAAAACTCATCAAACTCTTGTGTAATGATAAATGACTTTATTGTAAAAACACAATTTTAGTGTTTTTACATAGCGACATAGTAACCAACAGTTAAAATTTCAAATCTGCAAGCAAACGCCTGGAAACTGCTGTAGGATCAATCACAAAAAAACCCAATTAATTCAAAGCCAGATGAAAATATGTATTGTAAACACAAGCTACTTTAGTTAGCACAAGCTATGCTAGTTTATATCATTTCAACGTTCAAGTTAAAAGTAAATATTATTCTATTTCCTACTAAGACTCTGGCAACAGCTTAAACTTCCTCCATATTTGCTTTACATATCGGACAAAGCTTTTACCAATGCTAATGAACATCCACTTATTGCAGTTTTAAAAGATAAATTTATCTTTGCCAGTTTTCACATTTGGTGGTAAATTTTACCGAGCCTCAGAAAACCGAAAATGATATAAAAGCATTTCTTCCCAAACTTGTAAACTCAACAATAAAGTCTAACATTGCACGCTCGTCATAGTTTGTTTCTTCATATCTATATTTAATAAAAATTAGTAACATCACAAAGAGGAACAAATTTTAATATCTTGCTTTACATTGTATTACCATAAATTCATGCCAAAAATAAAACTTTTACGGAGCAAAGAGGTTTTCTGAATTCAGAATGTGTTGTTTTTCTAGGTTAATGAACACAAATCACTTTAGTAGCTCAATTTATTACTTACCGGTAAACATAATTTCTTAGCATCAACTGGTTGCTGAAAAGGCCATGCAAACTGATGTTTCCAAACAGCTTTGAGTACAGTTTTTTGTAAAAATTGCAATTGATTTGTAACACGTCCTGGTCTATCTGATGGAGGTTGTACAGCTGGTTGAACAATACCATTAACAGGTTCAACAGGCACCTCTATCCGAGGTGGTGGCTCTTTATCCTTAGTAGCCTCTGCTGCTTTCGCAGCCTGAAATAAAATAAATATTGCAGATACTTAGACAAGCAAAATAATGGTAAATTACACTACCGAGTTATTTTGTGTAGGCGTATCAACTTGCTGCATGTTGGTATTTGTTCAGCCTCTGAAATAGAAATATATATAAATATTCTGTATATATTGTTGAAAATACTTAACTTACCACACTGCTACAAAATCGAAATTGCAGTGAACTTTAGTTTGTCAATAAGCTGACTTTTTAAAAGTATAATGACGGACATCCCTTATCGTAGAATGAACTGTTAACAACTCAGATGTGCAGTATGTACCTGAAATGAAAGGAATCTCAAATGTAAATACTTCAGCAATAATATACACATTTTGAGCAATGTTTTTACTATCAAAAATGGGTAGAACATCCGTCTATTAAATTATGCACACTATGAATAAACGATGTTTTGAAAAATATAACTAAATAATTCTCATTAAGATTATGAACCACACCCCCTTCTCTTAATTGGCAAAATAACTGAGAAATGTTTACAATGAAAATATATGTTTGGAAGAATCCTTTCAATAAAACTAATTCTAAAATGTAAACACACTTTATTTTGACCAAATAATAAAATTGAAGAAACATACAACACAAGCAAATGTACTTTCAGTTACACTATCGTTCTAAAATATAACTTTTGAAGTAGTATCACCAAGAGTGTTATTGTAGTTGAGACCTTGGATGGCCCGCGCTATAGGCGGTTGTCTGGGTAAAGCAGTTAAGACAACGGACGCTAAACATGTTCTCTGGAAATGGATTTGACGCTCGAACGCGGGAAAACTATCAAATAACCTAAATCAGACAGAAAATACGACATCAATACACAAAAAAATCGGACTTTTCAGGACGAATATTTTTAGTACCGAGAAATAATTTTCTCCCGCAATAATACAACATGGCGGGTTAACACTCTAGGCTTTGGGGCAAGCCGAGTTACAATTTCATCTATACACATATTCCTGACGTCTAACAAGTAAAATAACATAAGTAATATAAACAAAAACCAACTTAAATTGTTTCTTTAACTTTACCTGCATATTTAGGGAATATATCCACAAGAAAATCACGAAAAATACGGAGCAACACAGCACACACAGCACTTACCACAAACCCGCTTGCCAAACTAGGCGC
Source organism: Holotrichia oblita (assembly GCA_023690525.1). NCBI lineage: Eukaryota > Metazoa > Arthropoda > Insecta > Coleoptera > Scarabaeidae > Holotrichia > Holotrichia oblita. The sequence goes on along the minus strand of CM043021.1, from coordinate 40,976,430 downwards.
ATACTGCCGTGATGGCCGACTCATTGTCGATATGTTGCCATTGCTGTTCGACATATAGGATGAATTTCTTGGCATATTCTGGGAAAGACATGTAAAATAATGGTAGGACTATTATTTTTTCCGGAAAATCCTTTTTTTCAAACGTCTACGTTGATTAAACGTATTGATACAAACCGGATTGTTTCAGATTCAATATATTAGTCATTGTAATTGTAGTAATGGCTGCGTAGCAATGTAATAGAATTTAAACTATTGCAGTTTAATGTGCTTTTGTTAATTATGTATTTTATACGCAAAATTATTGTACATTACCATGTAATACAATTCTATTTTTCCAATTATTGGTGACACAACTTTATAAAAAATAGGAGAAAGAAGAGAATGACAAGTCAAATGATCCATTGTTTTATTTTATAATTTTTAATAATTTCAGTATATTTTTCTGTAACAAGCGTTACTTAGCTTTACATTGCTTCATATTGTGAAAATTTTCACAAATCTAAAGTCTAACACGGTCCAGAAATTTCTTAATGGAAGGGAAATAGGAGGGATATTTGTTCTATGCGCCGGTGCAAATATGTTGTGGCACATGAAATTACTAAAATGACGTCCGAACTTACAGCGCTTCTACGACTATCATAACGAAATCAGTGGCAGCGGTAACATTTAAATTGGTGAATGCGAATGCGAAGACTCATGCACGTAGAGCACATTTATTTATACTTTGGACTTAAGCTAAGCTCATAATATGAAAGTTTCGCTAATTTTTTTAAGAAAAATATGGTGGGTTAAAAATATTTGATTCTATGTATTTTTTAGACATTCACATATCTTTCATTAATCCTATGAATTAATCACAAAAGCTTGTCTAATTGTAAATAATTTTAGCGAAATTCGCGATTGTGGGAATTCACGGTTTGTATCTATTGAAACAGTGAATTTTTAACACACGTTGCAAATTATTAAAAGATGCTTTCGAAATTATTATGTGTTTTTATCACTATTATTATTATTATTATTATTACTATTATTATTGTGTTAATTATTTGAAGTTGTTAAATATGTGAATGAAAATATACGCATTTTTATTTCACTTAAAGTTATTAAACGTTTGCCAGATGAAAGTAGGTGTAGAACAAGTAACTAAAAAAAAATTGTAATCAAATATTCAACAAACCTTAAAAATAACTTTGAAGAAATGTTTGGGAAACACTGTATATATAGAATAAATCTTATATCATATACAGAGAGCACCAAATATACATATATAAAGATAGACATCAAAGATGTATACAAAATGATTCCTAAACGTCGTTTCACATGTAAGCATTTTAGCAGACTACGGACATCAAACAACCAATAGAATACTAGATTTTCAAAACTTTTTTGAAAATCTAGTATTCTATTGGTTGTTCAATGTCGGCTATCTGCTAAAACGCTTGCATTTGAAGCGACCTTTAACAGTTCCTAACATCGAAATATGACAAAATGTATCCCAACTTACTTTAGTTCAAAGTTAATGTATAGTATCCAAATACAAGATGATAATTTTTTTAGTTTGTCTTACACAACTTTTTACTTCTGTTTTACATTGTAAAATGACGCATCTACGGTATTTCGTATCAAATTCAAACAACATAATATTAAATTTATATCATTAAAAGTTCCTGTTCTGTAACATCTTTTATAAAAAGTAAAGTTTATTTCATACACAGGAAGTGGTATATAGACAATACAAACATGTTTCATAGTTTTGGTCTGTCTACTGAAATTTGAAGATGTTCTCGCAAAAGGCTTGTTCGTTGCACCTACACTAACTACAATATTGTACCTACAATAGGGCAGGAATTGTAATATAAAATATGTTCTTATTGTACAATATTGTAGTTAGTATAGGTGCAACGAACAAACCTAAAATGACGTTGATTTAACTGTAGCGGCAGTGGCGTGCGCGTATGTAGTTAAACAAAAAAATAAAATCAAAAAACCTCGTCGACTGTGGTCCAAAAGATGGCTTTTAGAAAGGTAAACGTTTTCGCATATTAACTTGTTGGAAGAATTGAGACTAGAACCTGATGACTGGCAAAATTATCTAAGAATGGATGAAGATACCTACTTAGAACTGTTGTATCTAGTAACTCCATTAATAGAACGCCAAGATACAATAATGAGGTCTGCAATAACCGCGCACGAGCGATTAACAGCTACACTTATGGCCGTTTGCACCGCACTGTTTAAGCGCAGCATACCATTAAGCCGGACTTAAATTTAAAAATTAGTTTGCACCGCTAGTTAAGCTTTTCTTAAATTTCGTTAAGCGTAGTTTTACTTAAACAGAATATTCTACTAGTTTTAACGGTCCCTTAACTTTAAGGAACGTTGACATTGGTTATGCGCGTGCGCAACATATGGCTGCGTACAATGCATCGCGTTTGTTGAAATGTTTAATATATGTAAATACGTATATAAACATAAACAGTATATAACGGTAAATTTAAAAATCCTGCGTTATTGCAAATATGATATTTTTCGGCGAAGATGAGGGCGATGCTTTGTTTGGGGAAGATTTGGGCACGATTGATTTTGGTTTCCCTAGAAGAATCTATCATATACATTCATAACCTCAAATACACTGTAAACAGTGAATGGTATCGATGGATCGTTGAAACGACCGCAGGAAATGTGTATCAGGTACATGTATCCAATACATCTACCGTACATTTTTGAACGCGATACGATATGTACCGGTTACTTAAGAACGTCTCAATACATTTTACTGGCTAAACCGCTCAAATTTTCGTAAAGGTCTATTGGTCTAAATCACTGATTCCCAAAGTGGTCTATATCTACCCCCAGGGGTCTATGACAACCTGCAAGGGGTCTACGTCAGCGAAAAAAAAATGTTGGGTCCATTAAATGAAAATGGGGGTCCACGATAGTGAATCTCAACATACACTGATAGTACCTACTTACTTACATTATACTATCTTATAAAGACATATACATTATTTATAAAAGTACCTATGAAGTAAAAAATTTATTATATGTATGTATATGTTTATAAAATTGTGTAAGATGTAGGATGTAGGCATTCGCTTTGTGGTCGCAATACATTACATTTTACAAGTTTTGAACTTGTAAAAACCTGCACATAATGATATACCAGTATCATCTTGTTACAAGCATACGCGCAGTCTCAGAGCTTCGCAAACTTGCACTGACTTGTTCAATTCGTCACTATAAATACGAATGTGAGTCAAATACGTTTATTCGTTTCCTGAATTTTGAAATGGAAAGTGCTAGAAAATATTAAAAAAATATATAAACTGAAAGTTTATCACACAAATTATAGTGAATGAATATTATTTTGTTTGAGAGTGCCGGAGAAAAGTAAGTACATTATTTTTTATTAAATTTTAGTTTTGTACTCGTAATTTGCAAAGATAGATAAATTACGCCAATCATGACTTCAGTTATTAGTAGTTTAATATTCAAATCATGCAAAATTACACGAGTATATACTCCTCAATAGTTTCTTTTTCAAAGTTTAAGTAAGGTATTATAATTACACTGCAATCTCCGTAATCCGAAGTAATTGCTGCAAGGAGATGTTCGGATTACGGAATGTTTTCGGAAAAAGCTGAAAAAAGACAACATACATATTATGTATGTATTTTATTATTAACATACAATATTTTACCGCTTTGAAAGATAAATTAAGAAAATAAGAAATCCACAACTGTACAGCTTCTCACATTCATTTATAATGGCTGTACACCTATGCCTGCCATAACAACTAAGACCATACGATTTAAATTTGACTTTGATTTTTTAATATACAGCTGCTTGACTTCATGTCTAATTAAAATAGATTAATTTTGCCCACAGATGACTGATGCCATGTCCGAATCTAAAAAGAAATGTGGACAGTACAGCGTTGATTATTTGAAGTTTGGCTTCATTCCATCATTGTCGGACAAACAATTACCTATGTGCCTTTTATGCAACAAAGTTTTGGGCAATGATGCTATGAAACCATCTAAGCTGCAGGATCATCTGAGATGTCACCATGATAAAACAGATAAAGATTTGAAATACTTTCAAACACTTAAAGATAAACTTCAGAAGAGACCCACGCTGGACAGAATGTTCGCTTCGACGTCACAAAGAAAAAAGCAAAATCCGGAAAACCGCATACTATCGGAAAAAAAGTTAATTTTGCCAGCCGTTGAAGAGGTTTTAAAAACTGTTTTACACAAACCTGCATCTGATATCATTAAAAGAATTCCCTTAAGCAACAATACTGTTGAAAAACGTATTGATGAAATGAGTTCTGATATTGAAAGCTTCTTGTGTAATTATTTGCAAACGACCCATTTCTCTATACAACTGGACGAGTCAACTTTACCTGGTAATGCAGCATTATTATTGACATATGTTCGTTTTATTATGAATCAAGAAATCTACGAAGAACTGCTCTTCGCAAGAACTTTGACAACCGACACTAAAGGTGAATCAATATTTCATGTTTTGAAGGATTACTTCATTGAAAAAGCAATCTCTTTATCAAATATAATATTAGTCGCTACAGATGGAGCACCTGCCATGGTTGGACGTTATGGTGGATTTATATGCTATTTAAAACAAAATGTGTCAGGGGTGTTAGCAATACATTGCGTCATCCATCGACAACATTTAGTTGCTAAAAATTTAAGTGTTAGATCGCATGAATCTCTTCAATTAATCATTGATGCAGTAAACCGAATTCGACGCAACGCATTGAATACGCGGTTATTTGCGTAGTTGTGTGAAGAAAATGACGAACACTTCCATCAATTACTCCTTCACACTGAAGTACGCTGGCTCTCTAAAGGTATATTATGTTTGACAAGATTTTTTGCACTTTTTGAGACTATTTTAGAATTTCTGGATACTAAAGATAAAATTTTATAAGAAAATTTATTGAAGAGGAAAACAGACATCGCCTATTTAACAGATTTGTTTACAAAATTTAATACGGTTAATTTGCAATTACAAGGCGACAGTCTAAATTTGATTAAAACAAAATCCATCTTATCAGCGTTTCTTGCCAAAGTTAAACTAATGAAGCAAAATATTGGACGGGGCGAATTTGCCCAGTTCCCCAATTTGTCACAGACAAATTGTCAGAAAGACGACGTTTCAACCTACGTTCAACATTTAAATGCCCTTTATTCAGATTTTGAAACTACATAGGTTTGAGGATGTTTTGACTATGGTAATACCACCGTGGATAATTAACCCATATGGTGACATAGAAGAAACGAATGTCATAATACAAGAAGAACTAACTGAACTAAGTACAAACGAAGAACATAAGGTTCAGTTTAAAAACGGATATCAGCAATTCTGGCTGCAAAACAACATACCCGTTACTTATCCCGTATTATGGAATATAGCGAGGAAATTTTTAATTTCCTTTCCATCGTCATACCTAGTGGAAAGGGGGTTCAGCGCTGTTACCAATCTCCTAACAAAAAAAAGAAACAAACTGGACATCATTAGCCGAGGAGATTTAAGATTAAACCTTACAAGATTGACGCCAAATGTTGATAATTTATTATTAAAGCATCAGGTTCATCCTTCTCACTAAAAACATTTACTTATTGCTTGGTTTATTTTATGTTACGTATATTTTATATAACATATAAAAATTGTATTGTGAGTATAGTTTTAATTGAAATTTAATTAATAAATGTATAAAACTTAACATGTGTTTTTACTTTAAGTTTTTAACATTAAACTTCATTACAGTTAGAAATTTACAAAAAATCAATATCAGCTAAGTAGGGGTCTACCCAAAACCGAAAAACATGGCAGGGGGTCTACGACACAAAAAGGTTTGGGAACCACTGATCTAAGCATTCATTCAAATTAAGTGCAGACCACTCTGGCTGCGCGTTCAAATAAGAATGGTGTTTACGCTTTTTTTGGATTTACTTGGTTTCTCCAATTATCAATTTCCTCTCGTTCTTGCAGTTCTGGATCTTTCTTCATTACAGTAGCATTCAGTGCTGATGTAAGTTTAATATAACCATCAAGATGTTTTATATGATACGAATGATGAATACGAATTTATCTGCTCTCATTGGCAAATGTAGAAACACTTTTTCAACGTTTTAACGTTAAATTCTACACTGGCGCTGCTAGCATACATGGCAGCTCCAGGAAGTCATAACATTTTACCACATTAGTAAATATAGTATTGTCAATTTCTTCAGGGGCAATACAATTTCTTCTAGATATTGCGCATTATCTCGACCGGTTTCTCTCTTGTACATCACTTTTGCAAGAATGTTCAAATTCGGTAGCCCATTTAAAGAAATTATCATCTCCTGCAATATCAAGTAGGTTTTTATTGTTAACCATGTCGTGGTCATCGATTATATCTGAACCTAGAATTACAAGTATACCTGTTTTATCCATCCCTTCTGTGCGTGCTAAGTGCTACTGTATTTTGAAATCGCTATACTTCGGTTAATATGGAAGCAGAAAATGTTCTTTTTGCGGCACAAAATGATAGCGTATACGAAATTTCGAAGTAGAGGGTGGCGGGACTGGCATGTCTCTGACACCGCCAAAAAGAAGGCTGTATAACTCGGTTAATATGAAAGCACAAAGTTTTTTTTTGCGGCACAAAATGATAGCATTTCCAAAATTTCGAATTGCGGACCTAGCGGGGCTGGCATGTCCCTGGCCCCGCCAAAAAGAAAGTCCTACATGTAACTCGGTTAATATGAAAGCATAAAATTTTCTTTATCCAACACTATTAAATTATGAGACCATAATCATGCTCATTTCAGCTATATAAAATGGCCTATAAGTCACTAGTGAGTTTTAAGATCATAAGTCATGTATGTAAAATGACTTAATGATATCGAAGGCTTCCACGGTCTGAGTCTCTGTTATGAGGGCTTCCGGGTTTTGACCGCGTCATAGTAAACTACATATATACAATATAAAATAATAATAAAAAAAATTGTATATAGGTATGTACTTTACTATGACGCGGTCAAAACCTGGAAGCCTTCATAATAGTGTTAAAAGTACCTATTTTATAACACGCTTATGTCACTTTATGTTATAAAACTCAATTTTTAACCCGGTTAGCTTGCGTTAAAAGTGTCACTTTTACAGTATGTTGTATAAAATAGTATATTATTTTATACGGCGGAAAAGTGTTACTTTTCATGACGCGCTCGTGTTTAGCATAATTAGCTTTTAAAGCACGCGTAACGTTAAAGTGTTAAAGCCACTCCGCTTCGCGTCGTGGCTTTAAACTCGTTACTCGTGCTTTAAAAGCTTGATTATGCACTAGTGTCATAAAATTAGTTACAGTCGAATTTTTTGATCTTGTCACATGAGTCGTTGCTTTAAGAAGACATACGCCTAGATACTATTCGTATTGGCCGTGTAGAAGTGTGACGAAGATCGATATAACAAGGAGTAAGAATATATGTTTTTGTACTCGCTTATCAAAACCTCTCATTTCTCGATTCGATTTGCGTGCGTAAAAAGTCACTTTAAACACGAGTGCGTAAAAGTAAAGTTGGTACTCGCCTAGCGGCTTGTTTTCTAAACTTGAATGCGTGCGCAAAAGTTCACTTTACGACACCCGTTTTGTTTGCATAAAGTATTACTTTATCGCAAGAAACCCGACAGATGTCGCTACGCGCGACATTTGTTCAACCGGTAGATCCCCCGCTACATGCAACGCTGTGTTGACACATTCCGCGTCATTTGAATATGATGTCAAACAAATACATGTCATACAAGTATAAAATAGGTCGCGTGAAGTTATCCACACTTTTCCAGCCACACTTCTATCGTAACACGTAACGACGAAAGTTCGAATGAAGTAGTGATTCCAATATTAACATATACGATCGTGGTTTCGTTATGAATTTTGCAATAAATGTTCTACAACCCACAATATATTAAACGATTTCTATCTGGTGGCAGCTATTTTATATATCTAACAACGAAATGTAATTGGCTCGTCATTTGTGGCCTTCAGAATAAAGAAAAATCGAAAAACCGCGGCTGGGATAATTAAAACGTCGTGATGCTCTTATTTATTCGAGTGTCTCGACACCGACCATAGGTCATATTTTGGCATCAGGGTCTCGTACCATACCAACCATCAAATTCATTTGGCTGACCGTTTCCGACCTTCAACGGTAATATAAATCGAAAAACCGTGGATGAGGTAATTAAAACGTCGTCGTGGTTCACTTATTTATTCGAGTGCCTCGACACTGACCATAGATCACATTTGGCATGATGGTCTCGTATCAAATCGACCATCAAATTCATTTGGCTGGTCGTCTGGGACCTTCAAAATAAAGAAAAATCGAAAAACCGTGGATGGGGTAATTAAAAGGTCGTGGTTCACTTATTTATTCGAGTGCCTCGACACGGACCATAGATAGTATTTTTGCATGATGGTCTCGTACCAAATCGACCATCAAAAACATTTGGATCGCCGTCTGGGACATTCAAAATAATGAAAATCGAAATACCGTGGATGGGGTAATTAAAACGTCGAGGTTCACTTATTTATTCGAGTGCCTCGACACAAACCATAGATAGTATTTTTGCATGATGGTCTCGTACCAAATCGATCATCAAATTCATTTGGCCGGCCGTCTGGGACATTCAAAATAAAGAAAAATCGAAAAACCGTGGATAGGATAATTAAAACGTCGTGGTTCACTTATTTATTCGAGTGCCTCGACACCGACCATAGGTCATATTTTGGCATGATGGCCTCGTACCTTACGGTTTTTCGATTTTTATTACTTTTGAAGATCGTAAACAGCCAGGCAAATGAATTTGATGGTTGGTATGGTACGAGACCCTGATGCCAAAATATGACCTATGGTCGGTGTCGAGGCACTCGAATAAATAAGAGCATCACGACGTTTTAATTATCGCATCCGCGGTTTTTCGATTTCTCTTAATTCTGAAGACCACAAACGACGAGCCAATGAAATTTCGTTGTTAGATATATAAAATAGCTGCCACCAGAGAGAATTCGGTTAATATGTTGTGAATTGTAGGACAGTTATTGTAAAATTCATAAGAAAATCACGATCGTATATGTTATATTGAAATTACTACTTCATTCGAATTTTCGTTACGATAGAAGTGTGGCTGGGAAAGTGTGGATAACTTCACGCAACCTATAAAATACACGTTTCGTAAGTCATTTTTTCTATTTTGCGTTCATAAAAACGCTATTGTAACACGCTTTTTCGTATCGAAAAGTGCTTCATTGTGATACGCCTTTTTTCATTTCTATAGGTTGGTCGCACTCGTTGACTTGAACTCGTGCGACAAAATCATGCCTTATGAAACTCGTTCTTTAATATACTATTTGCGTACTTGTTCACTTGAACGCGTGCGCAAAAATCGTGTCTTATGAAACTTGTATCTTAATAATATACTAAGTTTTGCCACACAAAACGGGACAAAATGATAGCATATACAAAATTTGAAAGTACCGAGGTAGCGGGGTTAGGCTCGCGCACCCTTTCTATAGAGCTCATCGGTATTTGTTTGCATGTGAAGAGAATGAAATGGCTGATAAAGCAAGGGCTCAAACCTGACGAAGACTGCGAGAAAGCCGTCGAGAAAATCAAGGAGGAGGATGAAAGGCAGAAAAGGCCTAGATCTGACGGCTCCACTCCAGAAGGCAGCCAGAAAAAGCAAAGGACTGCTGATAGCGATGGTGCTCAAAGCGGGACTGAACCCCACCGGAGCAACGCGTTTCAACGCCTAGCTTCAAGGATGCCCTTCAAGGAAAAAAGGTGGGTATATTCCACCACAACTACCCAGAGGAGAACCTTACAACGGCTCAGACTAAAGCCATAGAAGAGGCAATACTCCTCATGATAATCACCAACGAAGGTGAGTCAGTGAAACTAAAATTTCTAGGCACTACCTTCAAAGCGGGGTGGCTGGCAGTTAATTGTGCCAACGAGTCCACAAGCGAGTGGCTAAAAGCCAAAATTGCCACGCTACAACCCTGGGAAGGAGCCAACCTGAAGGCTCTTGATGAAAAGGAGCTACCAAAGGCGACGATTTTGAACGCCTATTTCCCTAACAGCGTGGAAGATAGCAACGACCACATCCTGAAGCTGGTCAAAGTCCAAAATGAAGGCCTCAACACAGACGAGTGGAGGATACTCAAAAGAACAACGGAGGGAAAAAGTGCTCACCTGACTTTGGCAGCAGACTATCTCTCCTACGAAAACCTGAAGAAAGCTGACTTTAAGATCAGCTACAAATTTTGTCAAATGACATTAAGGCAGAAGAGCTCCAAACCGAAGCCTCAAGCAGCCAAACAAGAAGCACAGCAAGGTCCAAGCAAGTCGGCAGACGCTGAGGACAAACTGGGCAAAGGGAAGAAAGTACCCAAGAGCAAGGACCGCAAGGGGAGTAAAGGCGACACCGCCTCCTCCCAAAACGCCGTAAAGCCCACAAAAGATGACTAAATTCCAAGTCATACAGGCCAACATCCAGCACTGCAAAGCGGCCTCCGATGTGCTGGTGAAGGCATTTTCCAACCCTTACATACAAATTGCGCTGATCCAAGAGCCATATGTTTATGGAGGCCTAGTTCGAAGACTAAGGACAGCAACGGGTAAGTTGACATACCACCTTCAATTGTCTACCTTTGCCCCAATTTATTTCCAGAGATCTGGTAGCGGTTGAGGCGGTGCTGCCATTGGAGGGGGGTATGCAACAGGTAATTATTGCCTCGGCTTACCTCCCTGGCGAACCGGACGATCCGCCCTCGACAGAGGTCAGAAACCTCATCGAGTTCTGCAGCCACAGGAACTAGAACCTCATCCTGGGCTGTGATGCAAACGCACACCATCTCGCGTGGGGCAGCTCGGACACAAACAAAAGAGGTGAGTACCTGTTTGAATTTTTGTCATGTACAAACTTGGACATAGTCAATAAAGGTAAAGAACCAACTTTTGTAACTAAGACCAGAAGGGAGGTGCTGGATATTACTCTAGCTTCTCTTCGTCTTAGTACATACATATTTAACACACTGGTATGTCTCCCCCGAAGCCTCGTTATCCGACCATAGACACATAAGGTTTCAGATTGAGGCGGGAGCAAGCCAAACACCAATGATAAGAATTTCCAGGAAAACCGATCGGTGTTCTTATGAAAGACACATCAGGAAGGAAGCCGTTGAAATCCGCACAAAAATAGAAAACATAGAAGACTTAGAAATAGCTTCAACCCAATTGAATGCTTTAATTCACAAAGCATTTTAAGCAAGCTGCCCTAGTAAACAAAAGGGGCACAGGTACAGTGTGCCCTGGTGGAACAGCAAACTTGACGTACTACGGGCGAAGACCAGAAAGCTATTCAATAAAGCCAAAAACTCCAAGCTCGAACACAATTGGGAAGCATACAGGCAAGCCCTGACCCAATACAATTCCGAAATTCGGAAAGCAAAGAGGAGAACCTGGCGGAGCTTCTGCGAAGGCGTAGACGATACGCCAGCGGCAGCCCGCCTGCAAAAAGTGCTTGCCAGAGAACATACGAACCTACAGAAAGCTGACGGCAGCTTCACAGAAACTTCTAAAGAGGCGCTAGAGGTAATGCTAAACACTCACTTTCCAGCCTCCAAACCTGCTTGCATAGACCAGTACACAGAAACGGGCTTAAATTGCCCATCAAAGGAGGTACAAAGTCTTGCAAGCAAAATCTTCACAACAATTAGAACCAGATGGACTTTAATGACTTTCAAACTCTACTAATCACCTGGAGGAGACGGAGTATTTCCTATGCTGTTGCAGAAATGCATAGACGTCCTCCTTCCAATACTAGTGAGCTTATATAAAGCAAGCTACAGCTTCGGCTACATACCAACACAGTGGAGAGACGTAAATGTGGTGTTTATACCTATAGGGGGGAGGCGATCACCCGCTGAACCTAAAGCGTATAGACCCATTAGTCTCTCATCATTCCTTCTCAAGGGAATGGAGAAGGTGTTAGACCAATATCTTAGGAATGAAGTACTGGTAACTGGTAACATACCCGCTTCACCGTAACCAACATGCCTACCAGAAGGCAAAATCAACGATATCAGCCCTCCACCACATCACAAGCAAAGTGGAGGAGTCACTAATGACAAAAGAAATAGCCCTCTGCGCTTTTCTTGATGTAGAGGGTGCTTTTGATAACACCTCCTTCGAGAGCATAGAAAGGGCGGCTTCTGCCAAAGGGTTTCACCCGTCGACTACTGAATGGATTAAAGCCATGTTACAGAGTCGACGAATAAGCGCTACGCTAGGATCAGAAACCGCTACAGTCAGTGCCAGTAGAGGCTGCCCCCAAGGAGGGGTCTTGTCACCGCTGCTCTGGTGTCTTGTTGTTGATGATCTTATTAGTAACCTTACCAGAGACGGACATGAGGTGCAAGGGTACGCTGACGACCTGGTAATCACGATCCGTGGTAAGTATGATCAAATCATATCACAGGTTATGCAAAGAGCTCGCGACTACACGCATAGTTGGTGCAAAAATCATAACCTGCGTATAAATCCCCAAAAGATTACTATCGTCCCGTTTACAAGGAGAAGAAAAGTTTATCTTAAACCTGCCTCCATAGAGGGAAAAGTATTAGCTTCAGCAATGAAGCTAAATACTTGGAGGTTATGTTGGACAGCAAATTGACGTGGAACCCCCATTTCGACTACTTACGGAAAAAAGCCATAAAGGCATCGCTTATCTGCCGAAGGCTACTCGGTAAGTCCTGGGGTCTCAAGCCTCAAATGATCCTATGGTCATATACGGCAATTATTAGACCCATCATCACCTATGCCGCTTTGGTATGGTGGCCAAAAACAACACAGAAGACTGTACAGCAACAGCTTCAACAAATCCAAAGACTCACTTGTCTAAATGTCACAGGAGTGATGCGAACTTGTCCCACTGCAGCGCTTGAAGTACTGCTGGAAATCACGCCGCTGCACATTTACATCCAAAAGCAGGCTATATTAAGTGCTCTGTCTCTGGACAGACTAAAGGAATTAAAACCTGGGGACTTTAGAGGACATCTCAAAATCCTTGATGATCCCAACATCAACTACCTAGTTTACATTGCAAAGGACAAGATTCCTATGCAATACAACTTCGACCAACCCTACAAAGTGGTCATCGAAAGCCGTACTAAGTGGGCCTCCGGTGGGCCTCAACTTAAAAGAGGAACCCTGGCATGGTACACGGACGGCTCTAGAATAGAAGGAGTGGGGACGCGCATCGGGGTCAGTGGGGCCCAACTACCACAAAGTGTCCATGGGACTCCACTCCAACATATTTCAAGCAGAGATTTCTGCTATTAACTTATGCGCCGTAAAGAACCTCGAGTCAGGGATACGTGGCGCAACAATTTGTATATCAACGGACAGCCAAGCGACGTTGAAGGCTATGAGTGCCTACACGTACGAGTCCAGTCTGTTTCATGAATGTATATGCAATTTAAGGCAACTGGGGCGCAATAACCACGTAACCCTTCAGTGGGTCCCAAGCCATCAAGGGATCGAAGGGAACGAAAAGGCAGATAAGCTTGCCAAAGAGGCAGCGAAAATGCCTTTCATTGAACCCTATCCCTGTTGTGGGCTGCAGAAGAGCTACCTAAAACAAGTAGTCAACAAATGGGAGGTCAACAGGAAGGTCTCCCACTGGCTGAATACGCCAGGACAAATGCAGGCGAAGGCACTGTTATCCGGATCGCCTAAGACATCACAGTCGCTGCTATCTTTCAGCAAAGGGGACCTTAGACTGCTGGCAGGCTTTCTGACAGGTCACGTGGCCCTGAAGTATCACCTACATAAATTCGGCAAAGCTGAAGATCAAATCTGCCGTCTATGTCAAGAAGACCTAGAGGCGTCAGAATACATTTTGTGTAACTGTGTTGCTGCTAGTCACACACGACAACAACACTTCAGTAGGCCATTTCTAACGCCTATTAACATCCGGGACGGAAATCCCAGGCTAATTCTAAGGTTTATCAAAAGCCTCCAATTAGTCTAACAACCAGAAGGGCAATGTTACAATAGATCCATGTAGGTCGCGGTGACTAAAGGCAGCAGTGCCACTGCCCACAAATCTAATCTAATCTAATAATAGTTATCAAACAGAAGTTTATAGTACAGATTATTTTCATAACATTTAATTCTTTTTAACAGTACTTGAAAAGTCATAATAGGTACGTTAAAACTCTTTCATAAAGTATTAGCTATATATAAAATTTTTCTCTTAAACGTTTAATAAAACGCGTTTAATTAAGAGAAACATATTAACAATTCGCAAAATTGCATTACTATGAAGAGTTCAGCGTGTAATTTGTATAATTTCTAGGTGTAGTTGTAAAAAGACCATCAACTGCATGAATCATCTATTTTTGAGTTGCTTCAACGTAAAAGTTGCATCCATCCCGATTTAGATGTCTTACATATGTCCTTTATTCCTATGAATTTAGTTGTATTCTACTTTTAAAACGGGTGAAGTTATTCATCTACTGGGATCACTCCCACTGTTCAATTTTCAGTCTCCATTCTATACAGGGTGGAGCACCACATTCGCCTAGGTTGATATACAAAAAACGGTAACATATATTTAAAATCTTTTTATTGGAGCATGAGTAGGTCCATTGGGAACACGTTCTAAAATTATTTTGAAATATACAGGGTGTTCCAAAAGAAAGTTGTACATCAAAGTTATCAAAATTTAAATGGAACACCATGTATATTATTGCATATTTGGATGACGCAGACTAAATAAAGGCAAGTTACTATTATATTCCCTATACCTAGCTTCAACAGTTTCTGAGATGTTTAACAATTTCACATCTCTATGGCTTATATCGAAATTAAGCAAATTCGCTACATATGCCAGCGGCTTACGCATGCAATTTTGCATTTAATTTAAATTATAAGAAAAAATCTACACATGGTATTCACCATTGGACGGTTATGTGAGCTCACCGATCGTGGCATATTTATATATGGCACTATGACAGGACTGCATACTAATTTGCAATTCAAGTTTGTTATTCGTCGGCCGTACGCAAACTGGATAAGGCTCGAAATATTTCCTGCATTACATGTGGTAAGCAAATGCCATGTTTACTTATATCTATAATTAGTTGACCAACTGGAGTTTAGTTTTTGTTCATTTTTTTGAATTTTAAAATGTAGGTACCTACTCGTATTCTATTTGATTTGATTGAATCTCGATTCGTTTTTTTTTCTCGCGAACTGAATAACAAATTCAGTAAAAAACGATTTCAGTATACATCGTGTAGTTGAATCAAAATTAATTATTATGTCTACAAAATGAGTTACCAGAGATGGGTAGTTACTATATTGTATAATAAAATAATTATGTTTGCGTTACAGCACACATGTATTTAATATCGCTTAATTTTTTTATATTTTCTAAGCTTTCGACGATCTTAAGACTTCAGTACAAATTATTGTATTCAAAGGAGGTTTAAAAAAAATAGAGTTATTTATAACTGCAGTCATTATTTTTTGTGTAACTGTTACACTCATTACATAATTTTTTGACATACATTATAGCTTTAGTTTGAATATGTCTCCAATACGAAATTGTTCACAACAAGAGATTCCTGTTTAATCAAATAAGTGATTCATAATTATTAATATGGTATCCTAATATTTCTAATGTTAATATCTTCAACTTAAGAACTATTATAAACGGAAGCATAATATTATATGTTCTGGAATAAATTGGTATTTAATTGCCATTTCATTGACCTAAAAGTGGAAATACATCTGGGATTAAAAGATAAATATTTCTAATACACTGTTGTAAAAAAGTGACGCTCGGACCCTATATAATCTAACGCGTAAGGATACACGCATAATTTTAGGAGTGAATAAAGGTTTCCCCTAGTCGTGTTGATGCAACAAGTTTCGAGTTTTTTCTATGTCTATTATTTTTATATTCATTATTTCATAGCTTTTTTGGATGGATATTGTATCATTTTCATGTTGTATGTGGGGCTCAAGAGGTGGAGCAGTTGTGTGAACATTCACTCGTCTGATCTTGAGCTTATTAGTTTAAATTTGTATATGTATTTCTTTATTTATCCTTGTTTATTTTCTATATATTTATGTACTTTCATAATTATGTATAAACTGTAAAAATTTTATGTTTAACTAATAAAATGCTATTATTATTATTATAGTTTTGTTACTGAGCGGCTCCGGCAGGTGCAACATTCCATTGGCATAGAAACCGAAGCGGATGGGAGTAATCGGCTGTTCTTATACTGTGGTGCGAAGGGGTAAGTACTATGTAGTCGTACTTTGTGCGTAATGGAAGGCCGTTCGCGTTATATGAGCGAGTTTCAGCGGCGTATCCATCCATGAAATTGCGTGCCATCTCGAGCGGTCGTTGTCGGCAGTGCAACAGGCATGGCGAATGAAATGAGCAAAGACCACAGGCGAGGACCGCGCCCTTGTGGTCAACGCTATAGTGTCGCGTGCTTCCTCCTGAAGACAACTGGAGCTGTTTGGCCAACCGCCCCACCACGTTCCTCGCCACACTACATTGGAACTTACCCCCCCGCTTCGCTGAGTCTAATTGTAACAAACAGATCTATAATATGACTACCTTTATTACATGCTGATTACACCCAACTCTCTTTTTACACGATTTTAAAATAACACGATTAATCAACAAGAATAAACATTTTCTTTTACACGATATATCTGTTCTTGCACGAATCGCAAAAAAAAGATTAATTCTAATTTAGACCGTACGTAGCAAACAAAGTTATGTATACAGCAACAAAATACTATTGGGGAAATACCATGTTCAGAAATCTGTCGGTTTATGTAGTGACTTGGCCTAATATACCCGACATTTTTTTTATCTCGTTCCACTTCTTGAACACAGCATTTCCTTCTTCAGTATTTAATAAAAATGATTTGTTTTTGTTTTATTAATATGTAATGTAGATTTTGTTATTACTTTTTTTGCACGGTTTTTTGAAATCATATGTAGATTTTTTTTTATCTTAAAAGAATTTTTAAAGTTGTGGAACATACCAAATTTACCATATGCCGCATATATGCATATACATATTTACTTTAATTATGATTCACCCTCATATGAATAATAATTTGCAATTAAAAAAAAACAAATAAAACGTTTAACTTTTTTGAAAAATAATCTGATATATTTTTTGTATTGTCCTTTTTTGTAGATAAACAACAGTGTCTCATTCGGTTTGATTTCAAATCCCTTTTAATTCTCGCCGACGTGGCAGCTGTTTTCATATTTTGTTCATTCCGAGAAACGATATCTTTTCGTGATAAGCGAGGTACACATATACGCGGTCAGAGCGGTGGCGGTCTACAGCGGTAGTTGTCATCGCACACATTTGTGCGGTAGCGGTGGCGTATTTATGAATCGACTGGGTACGGTGCTACTTGTATTTTGAATAGTATCAAAATGAATTTTGAAAAAGAAGCTTTGCTTCTTGCAATCTTGAATGAAGACCAAGAACAAGAAATGCGTTATACAAGGAGGTAGGCACCTTTCATCCCATTTTTTATTCTGAAGTTCTTGTATTCAGGAAGGGACATATTATACAAAACGACGTTATTTTTCACATTTTCAATGAATTCTTCTATAAAATTTAGGTCTTCGTTAGCCATTGTATTTTATGTGCATTCGGTTTCATAGCGGTCAAATGCAACAAGCTGAGTCACCACCGCTCACTAGAACGCAACACAGACTATGCTGAACGCTATACATGCAGCGACAAATATGCAAGCTCAGACTTATTTAACAAGTCGAAATCGCCACCGCTCTGACCGCGTATATGTGTGCCTCACTTTAAGCGATTTTTGTTTCGTGTTAAGAGAAAAAAAATGTATGCAAATACGTAGTACTTTTTCGGGCCCGCTTTATTGTTTCGTGTTAACCAATATTTCTTCTTAAGCGTTTTCATGTTAAACGTATTTCACTGTATATATAAATATAATATATAAAGTTATATAAAGTTGGAGCAGTAGTTAAAGAGCAATTTTTAGATATTTTCGTTATTTTTCATTTAGAAGTGGTAGCAGCGGCGGCTGCTGCGTGGTAGAGTATTTAAATTTTGGCAAACTAATATACAACTCAGGATTCGTATTTTGTTTTACTTAAATCCAAAGCTGAAGCTGCACACTCATTCTTATCCCGCCTTTAGCAATTAGAAAAACAAAACATCAAAATGTAAAAATTTATTATATATCTTAATTTATAATACTACTGAATATTCCACGCTTCTTCAAAAGCAGAACATATCTTTGTACATGTTAAGGCAGCCGACAGTGGATAATTACTTATGGATATTGTATCCTCAGTATATTCCAAATTTAATTTGCCATGTGCCATTGCACCAACAACAATAACAATAGGATCATCATTCTCAGGCACAAGTTCAGAACATTTTACAAGCTTATTTGCATTAAAAGAAGTACAAATTTTTTTTAATTCCAACAGGTAAATGATCTACTACAGGATTTTTAATCACTTTCAATAATTTCATATTCCCATCACTTGCTCGGACAGCAAATCTATGTAAAAGTTGAACTAAAAAATAGCAATGTGAGCTTAAAATTGTTTACCCGATTTTATATCATTACCCATTAAACCTGCAAATCGTTTGAAAGTTCGAGGTATTCTGGTTTGAGGATTGACTTCTATTAAAACATTATTACTAGTGTGGATATACACCTGTAGTAAACCTGATCTATTTAATGGGCTATCTAAGAGCATTAACAAACATTGGTGTGTTATGTCAGGACGACAAGAACCTACATCTCGGTTATTTTTCTTTAAAATATTTACATGGTCATCACAATTAAGTAACTCAAATGAATTTCCTACCTAAAATTATACAAAAACTTAATATCACACAAATGTAGTGTCTTTTACTTACTTTTACACTTTCTAATTGAGCGTCTTCCAAGATTATTATCAACCGCTTTTCTTGATTCTTAACGTGTGCTGTAACTAAATGTTTTGGAATTGCATCAAATTCGAACTCATCATTGGTTTCTTTTATCTTTCGCTTCTTTCCCATTGCGATGTCCGAATGCGAAGAATTCTTACAAAATCAGACAACCTAACCTAACTTTAATAAAAACTATGAAACTGACAAAATTTCACATCGTGGACGTAGTATATTCATTTATCTACGTACGTACTCCCATCTAGTGCGGAGATTGGGACTTAATGATTTATATCCGCCGACTATGAAAATCAGCTACGCACAACTCATTGCAAAATAAATTTGAAATAGGGAGCATTTTTTGTTATGTAGTCTTAAAAATCACATATCAATTGATGGGGTGGACCAGGGTTGACAAATAACACGCATTATATTTTAGCACAAATTACACTAAATATCTAAGTAATCTTATATAATTTTGTTTATTGTTACCAGGACCACATTAAAACATATGTATGAACTGACAATTTAATTACAGTTTTATTCGTTCGTAAGTGAATTTTTGCATTAGTTTATTTGAAAGTTCTTCCTCGTTATGAATTTTACCCATCACAACAATTATCCAATGGGTTCCTTGTACGTAGGAGATTTACATCCAGACGTTACCGAAGCTATGTTATATGACAAATTTTCAAGTGCAGGACCTTTATTGTCACTTAGGTGTGCAGAGACATCGTTACAAGACGTTCCCTCGGTTATGCATACGTTAATTTTCAACAACCGTTAGATGCTGAAAGAGCTTTGGATACAATGAACTTTGATCTGCTAAAAGGTAAACCAATTCGAATTATGTGGTCACAAAGAGACCCATCGTTAAGAAAATCTGGTGTTGGTAACCTTTTTATTAAGAATTTGGACAGAAATATAGATAATAAATCAATGTTTGATACATTTTCGGCATTTGGTAATATTCTTAGTTGCAAAGTTATGCTAGATGAAAATGGAGTGTCAAAAGGGTACGGATTCATACATTTTGAAACAGAAGATGCTGCAAACAAAGCTATAGAAAAAGTAAATGGTATGTTATTAAATGGTAAAAAAGTATACGTTGGAAAATTTATACCACAAAAAGAACGCGAGAAGCAATTAGGAGAGAAAGCTAAGTTGTTTACAAATATTTATGTTAAAAATTTTGGAGATATGACTGACGATAATTTGAAAAATATATTTTCAAAATATGGTAAGATTACTAGTTGTACTATTATGAAGAATCCCGACGGTTCGTCCAAAGGATTTGGTTTTGTTGCATTTGAAGATCCTCAAGAGGCAGAAAAAGCGGTGAAAGAATTACATGGGAAAGATATAAATAATCATATTTTCTACGTATGCCGTGCTCAGAAGAAAGCGGAACGTCAAAACGAATTAAAACGGCATTACGAACAATTGAAATTGGAAAGATACAATAGATATCAAGGAGTTAACCTGTTCGTAAAAAATCTAGACGACGACATCGACGATAATAGGCTGAGAAAAGAATTCATGCCTTTCGGTACTATTACTTCTGCGAAAGTAATGACTGAAGAGGGACGCAGTAAAGGTTTTGGCTTCGTGTGTTTTTCATCGCCCGAAGAAGCAACTAAAGCATTGGTTGAAATGCATGGTAAAATGATTGGAAGCAAACCGCTGTATGTAGCATTAGCGCAAAGAAAAGAAGACCGAAAAGCATACATGGCTTCTCATTTACAACGAATACGTATACAACCGAATATTTATCCTACTACACCCCCATTTTTAATGCCGACAGTGCCTCAAGGACCAAGATTCTACAACCATGTCAATCACATACGAGCTACTCCTCGTTGGTTAGCTTCTCCAGCCATACGTCCTAATGGTACATATCCTACAGTTGCAAATAGTTTATATCGTGTTAGTTCGAGACCGTCGGTACAGAATAATAGTGTTCGAAATTCAGTGATAACTGCTAGACCAATCACTGGACAACAACCAACTTCGCATGCCCGACCAAATAGCAAGTATACTGCTAATTCTAATCATATCATTCGTCCAATAGCATTAGCCTTGAACAACAGTGGTGATAACGTTCCTCTTAGCGCTACCACCTTAGCTTCAGCTACGCCCGAAGATCAAAAGCAAATGCTTGGACAGCGTTTATTCCCATTTGTAGAAAAAATGTTTCCGGATTTAGCTGGTAAAATAACGGGAATGCTATTGGAAATTGATACGTCAGAGTTACTTCACATGATTGAAGATCAGGAATCGTTACGTGCCAAAATTGAAGAAGCTGTTGCAGTTTTGCAAGCCCACCAGAGCAAAAACGTAGGAATCGTCCAAGAATAATTACTATTAGTTGTCTGTGTACCTATATCTTTTACTTTCTTAATATGTATTGACCAATTTCACACATCGAATAGCAATTTTATCTTAAACGTCAAAATCCAAAAAATATATATATTCATACGCTCGGCAAAGTACGTTAAGGAAAAATATGTATTAGTTTTTAAAATGCTATTTATTTTGTGTGAAAATTGTTTTCCTGTTTTTCACATACACTATATGATTATTACATAATTATTAAGGTTTTCATCGTGTAATTTTTTGGTACGTGTAATGTAGTGTACAATGCCTAAGAATGTATTTTCTTTTTATGTTTTACCTTTTAAGATCGAATGTTTTACTTTTAAGTTGTATTAATAAATGTTAAACGAAATAAGTACGTATTTATTCTTAGTAAGCATATGTTTATCGGTTTAGAGCATTCATTTAAAATTCGCATTTCCCTTTTATCTATTCAATAGAAGCATTATTAATTACAAATTATATGGTATAGTTATTTAAAAGAATGTAGTTCAAGAAACAAAGAATAGATATCTTCCAATTTTTTACTTCTTTTATAAAGTTTTTTTTTTCTGTTAATATAGTGTAGAAAATGTTCAAATATATAATATTAAACGTTTAAATTGATCTCCAGTGAATAACATAAAAGTAGTCGAACTCATTTATTGAACATAATTATATTGCATTCATCAGGGTCCTTAAAGAACAACAACAAAATTACGTTAGTACGGTGAATTAAAAATCTTTAGAAACTTACATTCAATACTGTTAACATTATATTTGGGTGAAGAAATCTCAGTCAATTAATTGATTTTTTTAACGTTATGTTTTCAATAATTTAGGTGTGCGACTATTATTTTATTTTTAACCACACAGACTACATAAATGTTTAGAGTAATCAATTTTAGAAATATAGAAACTTAAAAATAACATTCCATAAACAGCTTACAGAAGTGATAGAGAAAGGAAACGTTTCTAGATGAGATTATCAACATTTTGAATGAGAACAGAGATTCACGAAATAACGTAGCCAAAGATTAACTGGAATATTTAATATTTCGATACTGACGAAACGGTAAGGAGATAGCAAATATCGTTTATTTTATTAATTTTTAACAATCTGGAATATAGGAAAATAAGTTCAATGATTAAAATTTAGCTAGTGAAATCTCCCACTTTAAGCGAAACACTTGCCATTAGTGTCTGAGTCAACGATCGTGAAACTTTTTGAGCAGTAACGTAATTTTTTAAAATTGAAATTCTGATGGTCGTTCTAAAGTTGTTCCGAACATTGTTCCAAAAAATTATATTTCTATCTTTCATTGCACCGTATACATAGTAGTATTTCCTATACTTACCTAGTGTAATTAGAGATATACAGGGCGTCTGAGCGAGACCGTTCATTAGAAGTTTATGGCGTTCTGGTCAAAAACTAAATTTGAAAATTTATAATTATATATAGTCGATTATGTTCTCTTCAATGAACATATTATTAGATTTCTAGCGCTTCCGGCTATACTGGAAGTAGCCATCTACTTTATTATTTTTAATGGAGCAACCTGTATATTTTTACATATTTGGATTTCCCTATTTATAAGCTTTATGAATATCTTTACTTTTTGCAATTTCATTGGGACGTTTTGTAGTTATTCGATTTTTTCTGAACAAATTTGCTATAGCAGACATTTGTTCAAAAAAGTCGGAGAACACTCGATTTTTCGGTTGTCAATTTAAAATTCAGAATATACTTAAAGAACATGTTGGAGTATATTTTAGCGCCGAGAACAGCTGTCTACATTGCGTGGTTACATTACTATGGCACGTTTACTCTTCGAAATTTTAAAGAACGATAACTTCATTTTTTCAAATAGCATCTCCTATATTTTATTACTTAGTCGTCTTCGGCGTCCAATTCCACATCTTTTATGTCCCACATGTCCTATACCTAAAATTGTTAGTTTAGGAGATAATCAGATTTTTTGGAAAATTGCACACATAACTCATCTATACTTATGCAGTGTGCCATCGAAAATAAACGTTCTCAAAGATCTATTGTCAAAGTGTAACGTCAAAATCACTCTTCGTCGTTTGATGCTTGTCAGTTAATAATTATCCGTTAAATGCCTTTACACTATTGTTATAAAGAGTTAAAATGGATAACAATAACGAAAACAATATTTACACAAATCAAGAAATTCTTAATTTATTTTTTAAGATGTTTATGTAAAAAGCTAGAAAGAAACTATAATAATTGTTCAATAATTGTGGCCGTTCGCATTCAAGCAAAGTATTAAAAGTGAAGAAACACCCTCAAGTCTTGCACTTTGTATATCTTGAGAAGAGAGTCTGGTGAATGCTGCTAGCGCACATTGTCCTTAAAGGAAAAAGTCCTGGCCTGTAGGATGGCCAATTCCTAACCGCCTTACTTACTCATCTGTTTTCGAATATTAAGGTGTAAATATTGTTTTCGTTATTATTATCTATTATAACTCCTTATTGCAATAATGTAATGGCACGCGTAATTATTAATTCAGAAGCATCAAACGACGAAGTGTGATTTTGACAATAAATTTCTGAGAACATTTATTTACGTGTTACGTGTATATTTTTCAAACAATTTAATTATCTCCTAAACTATTAATTTTGATATGAAAGATGTAGAACTGGACGCCCAAGACGACTAAATAATAAAGTATGGAGGGTGCCATTTGAAAAAATGAAGTTACGGTTCTTCAACATTTCTAAGAGTTAACGTGCCATAGTGAAGTACCCACGAAATGTAGATAGCCGTTCTCGACGCTAAAATGTATTCCAACATGTCTAAGTATATTACGAATTTTAAATTAATATCCGAAAAATCGAGTGTTCTCTGATTTTTGAATAAATGTTTGCTATAGCAATTTTTTTCAGAAAAAATCGAATAACTACAAGACGTCCCAATCAAATTGCCAAAAGTAAAGATATTCATAAAGCTTATAAGTAGGTAAATCCAAATATGTAAAAATATACAGGGTGTTCCATTAAAAATAATAAAGTAGATGGCTACTTCCGGTATAACCTGAAGCGCTAGAAATCTCATAATATTTTCATTGAAGAGAACATAATCGACTATATATACCTAATTATAAATTTTCAAATTTATATTTTGGCCAGCCCGCATAAACTTCTAATGAACGGTCTCGCTGAGACACCCTGTATGTATTTAACGTTGTATGTATTTAATTTTATCATAATGTAAACCTTTTTGGAAAATTTATATTTTAACAAGTTTTGGCCGTGAATTGATGTTCTTTTGCAAAATCACATAATTAACCCAATTAAAATTCGAAACTTCCACAAGCAAAATTTGACTTTTTTCACTATGTTTTTGAATAAATGAATAGTTAGATATTTACTTGACATATTAGCACGGAGAGGAGATAATATATCATTTTCCATATACATAAGTAGTTAACAAATAATGTGATTATATATTGTTAATGAGTATACTGTTACCTTTTTAGGGTTCAATATCCAATATATTTTTTTAATAGCCAATATCTATTTATACGCTGTAATTGAAGTAACAATAATGTTCACATCGAAAACTAATTAACACCAACAGTAAAACTATTAGAAATATTTCGTTTTTCTTTATTTGTACATAAGTCTAAAAAAGGTCATTTATGCACCAGTAAAAGCATCTATTTGTATTGAGTAAATAATGTTTATCTGTATATTTACACTTCGTATATTTATTATATATTCGTATTTACATCGCGATTGTTGCTCGGTACTTCCCACTGACTCTGCCTTTACCTGTTCCCGGCTTCTTATATAGGTACCAGAGAGTGCGTCCAGAATATTCCACGTCTAGATGATTCTAGGATATTTCCAGGTTTCGATGATTCGAGATAAAAACCATTGCTTGAATGAATAAATTGGTAAATAATAATAACAATCATACGATAAAAGTACTAAATTATTAAATAACCTATGTATATTAACCAAAAACTTGGGAAATGTTAGGGCTGACAAAATCTTTGAACATTTTTGACAAAACCAGAAAGTAGTTATCATTGTAAGCTAGGTTAATCACGATTTTATGGGCCGTAAGTAGACTAAGAATGTTTTAATTGATATAATTTTCACGATAGTGGCTTACTGTCAAGCTCCAAATTAGGTATCTAAATACAATCAAAACGAAGGCTTCGCAAAGCATAAAATGATACAATCTATTAAGTAAATTTGACTTTCACGTAAAATATTCACTAATAGATCAGGCAACCTTATTTGCAATTGCAACTGAAGAAAACGAACTGTTAGTATTTCAATATTCAGATCAGTTATGGAAGAGGAGAGTAGAACTATTCAAAAGTTTGAATAATAGAACTTAATCTCCTGTTGTGTCGGTAGATGCTAGCCTGGGGTGGCTTTCGGTTTCTCGAGTCATAATAAAAAAAAAACGATTATATCGCTTCAAGTTTGGACACATTATTTACTCTTCCCTTATCACTAGACTCGGTAAAGAGGAGTTTCAGTGCAGTGCGTAGAACAACGTGGAGTGCGTGGCAGGGAAAGTCGAGCATCCGGATCAAAGCACACTTGTTCAGTATTATTCCACTGCTCGTTCTGTGTGGTGCTTATCGGTAGACACATATTTAGAAAATATGCGACAACTGTACCAGCAGGTGGAATTGTGAACGCCATCTCAAAAGTATAAAACACTGTTCTGCAATCCGTGGCAAAAGTTGCAGCAAACAATTAATATTTGCTATACGTGTTTGTTTTATTGTATGTAATCCACTGTTCACTTTACTAGACCAAGAAGCATGTATTTCCTTCTGAAGCAAATATTTGGATTATACATTTCCACGTCGACCGTAGATAAGAAACGTGTTATGCTATCTGCTTGTGACTATATTGAAAGAAGAATTGAAGCAGAATTGAAAGATAAAAAATTGTGGTTATGTGTTATTTGAAAGTGTTATTGACAAGGATTCGGATTTTCTCATACTAGCATATACAAATTTGTGAAGGTGCGTCGAAAGATCCAGTTGTGACAAGGTTAAGGTGACAGTTGTATAAAATAAGTATTTATTTATTCCTAACGCCGTACTCATTTGACTGAAACGACATGGAAACGACTGAAGAGTAGAAACGTCCGCATCGCCTATGCTCATTCATAAAAGTCACGAACATAAATGATGCGAGTAGTGCGAGTACGTAAATGTTAAGGAACGCTCGCTTTGATACGACTCAATACGACTGCTCGACCCCTCAACGTTGTCACAGAATAAACAGAAAGGACAAGTTTGTCGGAACCTTTGATGTTTTAGTGACGATTCTGAGTGACCTTGAGGCTATTGATGCCATTTTGAAAATATGCTCAAGAATGTTGGCGGAAACGTTTGAATTAGATTTCAAGCATCTAGGTTAGATATCTTCGAAATGTACATCAAGTATAAGATAATTATATATAAAAATAGGTTTTAAACACGAATTACACAACAAATTTTACAGTTACTAGAAATAACTATCATATTTAATTATGCTTTACTATAATTAGAATAGTTGCCAACATACATAAACCAAATAGGTAAAACGTACACAACACAAAATCACTAAACTCACAACTAAAAAGTAACCTCCAAACACCTTTAATCAAACAGCAAACATGTGAACAACATTCCAGGAATATTTGGACATATTTTAATAATGGCGTCTGCCAGTCATGCGCACAAAAATCATGACATCAATTTTAAGGCTTTTGTCCTTTCTGTTTATTCTGTGACGTTGTTCTCCGCAGTGCACTGAAACGTGCTCCTCTCTGCCTAAGTTACTTATCACGCTTCTGAGATAGAATTACTTCATTCATCATTTAATGTACCGTAAAAGCTCCTAATTTCGGACGATTTTCACATAAATCACAAAGTCATCAGTGGAAAGTTAAAATAAGTATAGGTTTAAAAAATTATGAATCTTTGCAAGTGGTGATCAAGCCATACTTCCCTATTCGTAAAATAAACTTTACTACATGTTCAAGTTAAAAAAAATAAATAAAATCGACTATGTCCGAAATTAGGTCCCAAGCGACCTAACTTCGGACAATAATTTTGTGGAGAATTTTATTATAACGTTGAATTTGGATAATATGGAACACAATCCATAACTTCGGGCAGATTTTCCAAAGAATGCGCGAAAACAAATCATTGTATGCTGTCTACATTAGCAATGTCGAAAGATCTGTTGCGAAACAGGAAAGGCATCTACTAAGATCCAATAATGAATGAAACAGCAAGTTTCGCTTTGACTACATAGATGTCAGCACTTATCTCCATCGTTGGTATTGATTTGTTCGAAGTTTGGATACTGTCCGAAGTTAGGAGCTTTTACGGTAGAGCTGTCTCAATATAAGAAATACATATGTCGTCATATCCTATTTTGGCGCTGGAATCGTCGAAAGTTCAGTGGCGTCGGTTCTAAAACTGCATACGAGCAACTGTCACAATTCTAATTAGCGTTTGTGCGAGTTTGAGTTTTTCGTGTGTTATTTATTATCCACCGTTACCCAATTTATATTAAGAAGTGTCTTTTTCAAGACAAGACGTTGCGTACTTTGGTCAGAGTGGTAAGTTGCATTGAATACAGCAGTGCGATATAATTATATTATGCGTCTCTTGTAACATATTATAGGTTATGATGGCTGAAGCAAAAGCAACCTTATCAACACCAAAGAAAGTTGGCGTGAAAGGAAAAATAATTCACAGCCAGGGAAGGGAAATCATTGCCAACGTATTAAAATTTATGAAGGAAGAAGCTGGAAATAATACTCCAACGATAGAGTTGTCTCACTACAAAGAGAGGTTACTTGCAGCAACTGGAATTTCCGACAGTACATACAGAAGTATTGTCAAGGAAGTTGGGGATATAGATGCAGGAGGAGTTACTTCTTTTAGTAGTCCTGGCAAAAAACGAAGTCGCCCTAGTCCAAAAAGCACCCTTCGTACTGAAGAAAAACAAACTATCCGTACTATTGTACACAATTTTTATATACATCAAAGAAGACGACCAACCATAAGAGGTACCAAAATATAATCTCCTTTCTGTTAATGTTTTTTTAATAGCATTATTTTATTTATTATAGGAATTTATGATAAAATTCTTGAAAATGGCATACCCTTCGAAGGTGGATTAACCACTCTCTCAAATGTTTTAAAAAAGATGGGATTTAGGTATGTACACATGCAGCAGATCAGTTTACGACAGCAAATTTATGTATTTATGTACTTGTAGATGGCAAAAAACTTCTGATAAACGGAAATTATTGATGGAAAGCTATGATATACGTGCTAAACGCATAAAATATCTACGCCAACTACAAGGTTACCTGCATGAAAGCAGGCCAATAGTATTTACAGATGAATCATACATTCACAGTTCCCATACACAGCCGAAGGAATGGTCAGATGATACAGTCTTAGGATTAAAGAAACCTATCTCCAAGGGCAGCCGTTTAATTATGGTGCACGCTGGTGGTAAAATGGGGTTTATAGATAACGGATTACTCATGTTTCGATCAGGTATTTTAAGATATTGTTTTAAAACTAGGGCATTAGTAAATTCTGTTTTTTTTCTTAAAGGTACAAAATCAGGAGATTATCATGATGATATGAATGCTACCAATTTTTTAACATGGGTGACAAAACAGTTGGTCCCTAATCTTCCACCTAGAAGTGTTTTGGTGCTGGACAATGCATCGTATCACAATGTAAAGATCGAAAAAGACCCAACTTCTGGAACAAGAAAAGCTGAAATGATTGAGTGGTTAATGGCAAGGAATATATATTTTGACTCTACGTTTACAAAACCAGAGCTTTATGAACTAATAAAGAAAAATAAAACTGAGACACCACAATATAAATTAGATACATTACTGGCATCTTATGGACATAGTGTTCTAAGGTTGCCCCCGTACCATCCTGAATTAAACCCTATTGAGAAAATATGGGCTATTGTTAAAAACTGGGTTGCAGCTAGAAATGTTACTTTCAAGTTAGCCGATGTAGAGGCATTAGCCCGAAAAAATTTGCTTGTATAACTTGTGAAGAGTGGGCATCTGTTTGCAATCATGTTGATAAAGTCGTAGCAGACTACTTGGAAAAAGAGCACCTGCTGGATAACATTACAGAAGAGCTGGAGTTTGTTGTAAATACTGGTGAATCAGATACCGATGAAGATCTGTATGATGATGACGATTCTGAAGATCATGCTAATAATTCGTTATTGTAATTTTTTGTATGCCTTCAATTTTTAATTATATGTTTTACCATATAATATAATTTACTACACATTGTAATTAATATTTTATTCCTGAATAAATAACAATAGCTATTTAGACATACGTTTTAATTGTTAACAAATGTATATATTCTTGTTTACTATAAAATTTTCTTTCAATGCCAAGGAATTTGAATAAAATAATTTTGTATGTTTTAACCATAACTACGTTAGATGTAATTCAAAACTTGGTTGTCATTAAACGATATGTTGCAAAATTCAGTCCAATATTTTTGCCTTTTGAGTCCATGTTCCATGTATATAATTCTGCAAATCAATAAGTATTTTATTATTATCTAATAAAAAACTTTCTTGAATCATTGAAATTCGCAATGTAATTATAATTACCTGTGATTTATATGAACACAAATGGTTTTGCAAATATTGATGTACCCATGTAATAATATAAATTACACAATATAATTACTACATATTTAAACTTATTACTCTTCTGCAGTAATTTCTATTATTGACGTGTATTTTTCTGTTAAATATTACTACCGCTGTACCTTTTATTAACTTAAAATACCTCCGCCACTGACAGCGTTAGTTCGCGTTATTCTCGTTGAAAATATGATGACGACATATGTATTTCTTATATTGAGACAACTCTACTAACAATTCACTCAAAGATGACGTAATGGAAAATGATTAACTTTACTTGATTTTACATACCTACAATTATTATACAATTTCTTTTGACAAATTTACAATACGTGATTTTCAAATATACCAATTCCCAATTCGTCTACCACATAAGATATGTGCAGATGTTCGGTTTCGGCGAATATGTTATCTTATGGAAAGGGGTAGAAACAAAACCGAATTAGGTAAATCTACTTTATTTATGTACAGTGTATGTCCATAAAGGAAAGTAATGCATTATATTAATTGTTGATGATATTATATATTAAGTATGTGTTTTATATGTTGCGCTGTTTAAAGTTGTAACCTATTACTTTGAATTATTATATTATTTAATAAACACATACTTACGTGATTGTTGTTGTGTCTAATGCATAGACTCCAATTTTATGTACCTACTTTGTAATACAAAATAGATTAAAATGTTATAAATATATTGTTGCGACCACCGCACGCCAATGAAATACTTCGAGAAAATTCTTAATCTAGAAAAGTGTAGAAAAACTTCCGAATGTTCGAGAATGGAAGGGATACAAAAGGGAAGTAAAGATTCCGCAGTCCATTACCGAATGTTAATGCGTGCAGATAAATAGTGTGAAAGTAAATAGTGTACATAAATAATCTCAGTTAGTGTTAGTTATTTTAGTAAACCGTTATTGTTATATTTTTACGTCGTTATTTAAAAATAAGTCATTATACGAAATATCGCATGTGAACTTTCTTCAAACCCTAAAAACGTAAAAATTGTGTCAGGTGTGGGGTTTGGCGATATATCTAAACCTACTTTGATAAAAATGGCTACGAAAGGGAACAAATTAAAGGACCTAAAAGTGGTGGATCTCAAACGGGAACTTAAAGAGAGAGACCAAGACACCAACGGAAAGAAGAATCAGCTTCAAGAGCGGCTGTTGAAAGCCATGAAAGAAAATGGTGAGGATCCAGATTATCACGAATTCGAGGTAGATGGTGGTACGAATGAATTCCAGGGAGTATTAGAACAAAAGTTGGCAGAAACTTTTGGAAAAACCCTTAACTGAAGCATTATTCCAAGCGCTTGAATTCGAAGCCGTCAAGCAAACCGTTCGATGCCATGCCCGAATGCGAACACTGGAAAACCTTATGGAGGAAAAGCAGGCAGCATACCCTGTAGAAGAATTTGTTACCAAAGTGCTGGAGGCACTGAAATCCAGGAAGGTAGGTCGTTGCTGGAATTGTGGCAAGGTTGGGCATTTGAGGAACCACTGTTCTCAGCCACGAAGGCAACCTAAGCAAGCGGAAAACTAAAACGGGTGAACCTGAAGGGGCAATCGTTGACCATGTTGCTGGCGCCCCCTAAGCATCTGCAACTGTTGCATCCATTAGTCTTTTTGTAAATGGTCAATCACGAGATATGTTGCTGGATACTACTGGTGCAACGATGACCATCATCCGTCCAGAGATTCTAAAAGGAAAAACGGAAACACTGCCAACAAGAATGGCATTACGCACAGCAACTGGGGAGTCGGTCAACGTCGTGAGTGAAACGATTGCCAACAGGAGAAGTGAAACCGTTGCATCGGCGACACTTGAGGACACTATTCCAGAAGGCCAAATTGTACTGTCAGAACCGGAAGTATATAATGGTCTGGAAGGAGGGGAAGGAATACTCTTTGCAAAGATGATCATTCAAGCCAAGTCAAATTTTCCAGTTCGACTGTTCAGGTATATTTTCGATTGCCCAACGAGCTTGCAGTATTGCTAACATACCTGGGCAACTATCCAAACTATTGGATAAACTTATTGACACGGCCTATGAGGGTTTGACAACCGAATAACGTCGAGCAGTGAGAACGTTGATTGGAAATTATCAAGATATCTTCCAAATCGAGAATCGAAGAACCAATGTGATACGACACCGAATAGACACAGGAGATGCGAAGCCAATTCGTCAAGCACCCAGACGATTACCGTTAGCAAAAAGGGAAAAAGCGGCCCAAATTATCCGAGATACGAAAAGAGATGGCGTTATCGAACCATCGAAGAGTCCATGGGCTTCTCCAGTGGTGCTAGTAAAAAAGAAGGATGGTAGTACCAGATTCTGCGTAGACTATCGATTCCTCAATAACGTAACGAAGAAATCCTTTGCCCCGGATCGACGATACGTTGAACACCTTGGTTGGTTGCAATATGTTTTCAACACTGGATCTAAAAGGTGGTTACTGGCAAGTGGACTTAAAGCCCAAAGACAAAGAAAAGACTGCATTTACAATTGGAAGCGGACTTTGACAGTTCAACGTTATGCCGTTCGGGTTATGCAATGCCCCGACAACGTTTGAGAGGCTCATGGAAAACCTTGATGACATAATTGTGGTTGGGAGGTCATTTGATGCTCATCTGAGAAATTTAGAAGCGGTATTCCTACGTCTCCGTGAAGCCAAGTTAAAGCTGAAACCGAAGAAATGCAATCTATTCCAGAAGCATGTAACGGTTATTTTCTTTTGGTAGGAAGTGTATATAGAATAATCAGGTGTTGTATTCTATTTTCTATATTTAATTATCATATTAACACACAACAATAAATTAAAATTCTTAAGGGATCTACAGACGATACGATTGGTTGTACAACCCGTTGTACCCGTTGTTGTTGAAATGAAGTTTAGAGATCAGTTGTACTTAGTGATGGGTTGCTACGAAGGAAACTGCTATTTTGAAACTGCTAACTATCGTTAGCAGTTTGTAGTAGCTAACGAATATTAAAAGAAACTGCTACTTTTTGTAGCAGTTTTCCGATGTAAATATTTCTGACGTAGCAACTCTGTAGATGTTCTACCCCGTTGTAGCTATAGGAGAAACTGCTGCAAAAAGTAGTAGTTTTAAACTGCTAACGAAAAGTAGCAGTAGCAGGAAGCTCCTGAACACTGTCAACATTGAAATTATGTGTTTGTGTTGGTTTGTACGTTGCCACAATAACACTTTTCCCTCCGGTGGAAAAGTGAAAAGCACACCTCCGGCGGAGGAAAAGTGACACTTTGCGGCCGACTACTCAGTCGAAAAATGTCAGTTTTATTGACGTTTGAAGAAAATAGTATATTATTTTATGTGGAGGAAAACTGCTAATAGAGAGCAAGCCATGAAAAGTTACTTTTCCTCCACATAAAATATGCTATTTTTTCTTCAAACGTCGGCAAATTTATACAAAAATATCTGTTTTTATTGAAGGGTTTGGTAGGATGTTTGGACGTTTAGACCACAAATTAGTAATAATATAGATGCGTAACTAACGTAATAGTAAAATATATCCCTACGTGTAATTTGTGGGCTGGTCACCGTGCGGGGAAGGAGGTAATTGTGTATGCAACCAACACAGCTGTACTGTACCTATTATTGCGGTTATTCAAATTTCATGTACCTAACAATAAACATCGGTATCACCACACACCACAACTTTGATTAATTATTCGGGACACGTGTTTCGAAAACCCATGGGTTTTCATCATCAACCGAATACCGAATTCGGTTGATTATTACGAGCCCACAGTCCTTGAAATCACTCTTTCATGTACCTATGAAGAAAAAATAATATTTTATTCAGCGAAATTCTGCATTGAATTAGATAAGCTGGTTTATTTAACTGCTTTAGTTTTGGCCTGATTTTAATATTTAAAACAATATATGTAATGCAGAACCAAATATATAAATTTAATTCAATACAGAATTTGATTGAACAAAACATTATTTTTCTCCATAGTCTTCGTATAAAAAATATATTTATACATAATTAGTAGATACTATAAGTGGTAGGTACTCATGTGACCCGCGAAACTACTTAAGACCCTTTGATGTGTTAGCCGTATTATTTGACCAATATACCCGTATAATAACGTGCCATCGAAAAAAAACATAATTAGTGTAGGCTATGTAGTTTGATCGTTGCTCTAGCCACTACCACATTGACATTTTATTGTAACCATAGTTTATAACCTCGAAATGATACTGCAATATAAACAGAAATAAATAACTCATTTAATATTGACATGATAGTAGGACAGATTGACTTTTACGGGGAAGACGGTTATCGAAGTCGTGATATAACAATTCCATAATTTCCTACCGTAAGTGTTATAAGTAAGTTAAGTATTTGTAACGCAACTACTGCGAATTTTATTTAATTTCAGGATTTTTAAATCGATGTTATAGAAATAAAACTCGAAATCGTATAATTAAATATTTGGCGTAGTCATACGATTAAGGGTACGTTCGCTTAGCGTTCATAGTGCTGGAGCCTAGATTCCCACATCTTATTTAAGTCCGTACTCTAGTCTCACCGCTAGTCGCTCGCTTCGTCGCGCTACTATGAATGTACCCTTAGAATCGCTGTGCTATACGATAATAGGTAATGTGTATGCTATATTTCGTCAACGTATCCCTTTCCAATACAAGAATGGACCTGATTATGTATCGTATCCATTAAGTTTAACGTCGACGTTAAAGCTCATTCTAACAGTTTTGCCAATTGAAAATGGTCAAAACAGGTTTCACCGGCGACGTTAAACTTAACGAATGCGATACATACATAATTAAACTCAATATCGGTTATTCACTAATATATCTCGGTCTGCTGTTTATAATGGTTAAATTATCATATATGTACAGTAGGTACGGTCGACCCTCCCAGGGTCAGTCGATGTCATCCGAACGGGTATGCAAAACACCACAGACGCGTTCACAGACAGGTTTAGTTTCTTGCTGTCAATTTGACAGTATCGCTCCTTTGTATGTATTTACTATATTACTATGTATTGTTGTTTTGAATTGTTCATTTCATCTTGGAGATCGTTTTGAGAATTTATTGTCTTAAGTTTCCTTTATCCTGATTTTCCATAGAACCTTTTTTGTTTTTTATATTTTAAACAATAAATCTGACTTTTTTTAAAGCAAGTTAAATTATTCATGGAAGGGCTTTTCTTTTTGAAAGGAATATATTTAGTAGTATTTTCATACTGTTAAGAGCAGCTTGAGAATATTTATCTCTTTTTAAAATTGTTTTTATTTCCATAAGAATTGCAGTTTATATCATTGCATCATGTCATTACGTCTCTTACTGAACGCGTCTGTGGTTTATTGCATACGCTTTCGGATGACATCGACTGACCCTAGGACGGTCGATCGTACTGTATATGTGATTTTTGTATAGACACATCGAAAAAAAATCATAATTAGAGTAGGCTATGTGAATGGATTGTTACTTTAGCCACTTTCACATAATGACATTTATTCCTTGACATTTAATTTGAGGTTATAAACTTTGGAATGCTTTGGTTACAATAAAATGTCAAATAATACATGTCATTATGTGGTAATGGCTAAAGCAACGATCAAAAACATTTACATAGCCTACACCAATTATGTTTTTTTTCGATGGCACGTTACTCGCTTATCAAAACCTGTCATTTCACGATTCGATTTGCGTGCGTAAAAAGTCACTTTGAACACGAGTGCGTAAAAGTAATAATATGGTCATAAACGATAACGTATTTAACAATATGTACCTATTATTATTATAGTTCTCGTACAAAAAATATTGTACAAACTTCGTGCGTGAAACATTTCGCGAATTCGTGTCCATAAAGCGCTATGATTTCACGCACTTGGTTTGTAAATAACTATTGTGGTTTTAGACCGATGATTAAATGATTAAGTACGAGCTGTTTCTATCGTAACTCATCATAAAACTGTCAACTGTCGACATTGAAATTATGTGTTTGTATTGGTTTGTACGTTGCCGTAATAACACTTTTCCCTCCGGCGCGGCGGCGGAAAAGTGAAAAGTAAACCTCCGGCGGAGGAAAAGTGACACTTTGCTTGCCGACTACTCAGTCGAGAAATGTTTTATTGACGTTTGAAGAAAAAACATTTTATTTACGGACGAATCTGCCTTCTATTTACATGGTCGTTCTAATCCTATGATTATTAAATATTGGTCAACGCAAAATAAACATCTGTTTTTGCTGCTTCGTACCCAATATGCTCAAAAATTGAATGTGTGGACCGGTATATTAGGCGATCATATTATTGTTCCTTTTTTTATTGACGGTACACTTACAGCAGCCAGATATTTGCAATTGCTTGAAACTAATATCATTCCGGCCTTTCGTGCTCTATATGTTAACGTTGATGAAATTTGGTTTCAACGGGATAACTGTCCAGCTCACACTGCACGGATTGTACGACAATATATTCAACAAACATTTCCAAACCGTATACTAGGCTCCGGTGGTACGATAGAATGGCCACCTCGCCCGCCCGATTTGACGCCGTTAGATTTTTTCTTTTGGGACTGTATCAAGGAAAAAGTTTATAGGTACATATGAGCATGAGCTAGAAATTTGAAAGAATTGCGGCAAAAGATTGTAAACACTTGCCAACGTGCGGAATGAATTTTACTACACGAGTGGTTAATGTCAAGAGCAAGTAGGCGGTTTATTTGAACATTTACTACATTAATATTTTTATAGAATTTTTGTAATCAATTCTATAAAAAAGAATATTTCCTTTTACTAATTAGTGAAAAATATTTTAGTTTAATTTTAATATACGGTAGTTTAATTTTGTAATTTAATTTCTCAAGAATATTTTATTAGTTTAATTTTCTAGTGATCTTGTTTTTACATTAATACCATTGCTTACGCAGAATTATTCCTACTTTATTAAAACGTTGCTACCTCTAAACTGATTATTGTGTTCTGTTTGTTTTTTTTTCACTTCCTTCCCGTGTGATATGACTTATTTTCGATAAAATATAAATTACCGTTAAGAAAAGCGCGATATATGGCAAGCATTATTAAATGCACCCGTAACGTCTACATGACGTTTACCTAGCCTGACCTAATGACCCCTTCGGCTAATGATCGACTTCCCATTTTAATCATTGAACCTGGAGAATTAGACTGCAATCGCATATGTTGTACCAAGTGAATCGAGGTCACGCTAAGACGATGTCTCGAATGATGAATTGATGTCTCAGTTCCACATAAGCAATAGGCACCAGCGATAGCTACAGTAAAAGAATAGCAGTTTACAGGAGGTAACAGGTTGAGATTAAGGGATTACTTACGCAAGGTTGAGGTAGGAGAATTCCATATTTTTAAGAATCCGCCGCATCAGATAGTTAGTCGAATTGTTGCAGTGTCCGCGTTTATTTATTTTCGTACAGGTCATTCTCTTCTTCTTCTTCTTCAATCACAGTAGTTGGCGTACAAGCCGACAGGCTTTTTACTTTCACCATACCCGAGTAAAAAAATCAAACAAAACTGAAATAGCCCCGTGGCGCGAAAATGGAAGGAAAACAAAAACTCCTCTCGAGCCGGGGCTCCAGCGACTCATTACACACCCGAAAAGGAGCCTCGGAATAAGAGAACCATCACCACAAAGGATAAGAATTGAAAGAAAGGATAAAATAAAGGAACAATGAATCACTATAATGGAAACTTAATGTTAGAAAGAAAACGGAATAAACAACCATAAACCTTAATTGAACCTAAACCTAATAAAAACCAAATAGAAAAAGGCGGACAAATACCTAACCTGATAAGATCAGAAACCAAATCTATACTCTGCCGACGCCTAATTTCACAATTAAAAAAAAGATGATTAAGATCATCTAATTCCCCACAGTCGCAATCAGGAGACTCCAAAATATTAATTCTTTGAAGATGATAAGGAACAAGACAATGACCAAAACGAAGTTTGCAAATAGTAGCGACAAACGGCCTGGACAAAAAAGAAGCACTAACAAACCAAGGCCTAAGTGGCACATCTTCCTGAACTAATCTATAAAATCTACCACGGGTTACAGAAGAAGAATGCCAAAACTCACGCCACGAACCTCTCAATTCCTCCCTCAGGGAAGGAACTATGTCTTTAAAGGAAACCTCAGACCAAACCACCGGCCTAAACCTACCAACTTTAGCTAAAGCGTTAGCCCTTTCATTATAAGAGATACCAGAATAACCAGGGATCCAACATAAAATAATATTAATACCACCAGGAGTGAGCATCATCCAAAAGCTCCCTAATCACAAAAATCAAACGACAATTTGAGTTAAGACTACCCTCTCTAATGCCATAAGGGCACTTTTGCAATTCGAAAATACAATATTATTCCCATTTTTTGAAGACCTACTATACAAAATAGCAATATAAATAGCAACAAGCTCAGCCGTAAATGCAGAAGCCCACTCACAAATTGACCCGGAAAAAGTAAAATTCACGGAATTCAAGGATAAAAAACCCCCACTGACGCAGAGGCAGGATGTGCAGGAGAGTGCTTAGATCCGTCTGTAAAAAAATAATTGAAGCCAGACCATTTCTCATTAAGATAATCCTTAAATAAAGAATCTGCAAAAACTCCCAAGACCGAATCATTAGGAAGAACCCTTTCAGTCAGAAGAATACAGAGTTTAAAAAACCTAGTATAAAAATCCACCCTAAAAATATCAGGAACAATAGCTGCATATAAAACATCCTTAAACTTAACCGCATCTCTAAAACAATACACAATCAGGGGCATACGAGATCTAAAACGACGTCTGATAAGGTCAGAGGATAAGGAGTCTAGAGCCAAAACAACCGGATTATCAGTAATCGCTAAAGCTTTCAACAAATACTTCATGGTTAAAAACCGAAAACGAAGAAACAGAGGAGGATCACCCGCCTCCAACTGAAGTGTATTGGTAGGCGTAGACCTCATAGCCCCCAACACAATCCTCAAACATTGAAACTGTACCCTGTCCAACTTCTGCTGCAAGCCATTAGAACAGCTACCGAAAATCGAACACCCATATTCCATTTTCGACCTAACCAGAGAAAAATACAAAATACGCATAGTTAGCGGATCAGCACCCCACTTTTTCCCACATAACGACTTAATTATATTAATAGTTTTGTAACAATTGTTAATGAGATGAGAAATATGAACTTTCCAATTTAACTTCATGTCCAACCACAGACCCAAATAACATGCCGAGCTTTTAACAGAAATCAAAGAATCACGAAAGCGGAAAGAAGCCAAAGAGAAATCTCTTCGCTTTCTGGAAAACCAAACCGAGGAAGACTTTTGCGTTGACAATGTCAACCCACAACCATCCAACCAACTGCCAATTTTTCGCAACCCATCCATCATCTGATTCCTTAAGACCTCAAAGTCCGAACCAGCCGTATAAATAACAATATCATCCGCGTATTGCAGGCAACGAATATTCGAAGATAAATAATTCTCCAACCCTATCATATAAATATTATACAACAAAGGACTCAAAATGCTGCCTTGAGGCAAGCCCTTAAAAGAAACTCTACAGGATTGCGAATTTCTCAATGTCCACGTTTTTTGAAAAACTAACTGATGTACACAGTGAATAATCGCATGAGGCAACTTATAGCAAAGCAGTTTATCAATTAAAACAGAAATAATAACATTGTCATAGGCAGATTCAATATCTAAGAAGGACGCCACCAACATCTCACCCCTGGCAAAAGCTGACAAAATATGAGAAGATAGTACAGTCAAATTATCAATTGTTGATCTTCCTTCCAAAATCCAAACTGAGACTTATCCAATAAGCAATGATGCTCAAACCACCATTCAATTCTCAATTTAAGCATTTTCTCAAAAATTTTCCTAACACACGACAAGAGAGAAATCGGGCGAAAATTCTTCAAGCAGGATGGATTCTTCTCCGGCTTCAAAACAGGACAAACCAAAACTTCCTTCCAGGACAAAGGAACGCACTCACCGTCAAGGATATTTTTTTGCCAGGGGAAATGCATAATGCACGCCAAGTGCTTGGGTCAATCGCACATTGGTGTGTGGGACTCGCACCCACTAAAACCCCTCATATGCCCTCTGTAGTACCCGGAACTATTGGTGATATGGCGTCAGGTACTACCGGCAGGTCTATAGATTCCTATGATCTTGTACTTCTCACTATCCTAGGTTGCAGCAGCAGTTACTGTTCTCTGTCTGGCTCGTTCATCGGTCTCTTTTCTCGACATTATATCCCCCGCCATGTTATGTATCGTTTCCCATTGAGTCCTACTTTCCAACATCAAGGGAATCATTGCCTCTGGTGTTATCCTGTAGCCCAGTACGCCTTCTGCCCTCCCTCGACATAGATCCCATCGGTTACAGTCGAATACAGTATGCTCCACCGTGTCGACCTCTCGACAATAGAAGCACTCATCGCTACTGTCCTTGTTGATACGTTTGGCGAATGCGCGGTAGGATCCATGTCCAGTCAGAACTTGTGTCAAGAAGTAGTCGACGCGGCGGTGTCCACATGACAGCCATCCGGCGACATGACTAATCAGCCGCTTCGTCCATTGTGCCTTCTCATTCTCCTTTTCCTATTTCTTCTGCCAGTTATCCAGTGTTACCACCCTAGCTCGTTTTCTTACGATCTTGTAGTCTTCGTGTCTGTTCTCATAGACATACGCCCTTTCTTTGACCAGAA
This sequence comes from Holotrichia oblita, assembly GCA_023690525.1. Classification (NCBI taxonomy): domain Eukaryota; kingdom Metazoa; phylum Arthropoda; class Insecta; order Coleoptera; family Scarabaeidae; genus Holotrichia; species Holotrichia oblita. Next base: position 40,935,579 of record CM043021.1, on the reverse strand, counting down.
GTTCTATCGGGATCATTCCAGTGATCAGCTGCAACGCCGCTAGGGAAACTGTTCTGTAGGAGGACACCACGCGGAGAAGCATATTCCTTTGCGATCTTTCCAAGAGTTTTCGATACTTCTGTATGTCCACCACTTTACACCATATCGGGGATCCATATAGTAGCATGTTATGGACCGCACTACAGAGTACTGCCCTCTTTCCACTGCTAGGACCTTTCACATTTGGCATCAGTCTGGTGAGCATGGCCATTTTCTTTTCAGCGTTGTTGGTTGCCTTGTACACGTGTGCCCCAAATGACCCTCTTTCGTCTAGCACCGCACCCAGATAAGTCACGGATATTATTAAATATTGTTAAGAGATAATTTAAAGCTTTCACAGGGAACTGCGCGATCATAGAATAAGAAACAGAATCTAAACCAGGAGATGAACTTTTATTCCCATGAATGACCTCTTGAACCTCAGCCAAAGTAAAATGTCTACCTAAATTATTAGAATACCCCCCTAAAGGAGGAGCTAATTCCTTCAAAGAAGGAACATAAGGAGGAGCAAGGGATGAAAGAAAAACATCATGCCATTCAGACTTAAAGATACCAGAGGATCTGTCCACATTTGAACAAGCCCGAGAATAAGATCTAACCGATTTCCAAACACATGTCATTGTCATACATAAATTAAATTCAAATTGCTTATGCAGCTGATCTCTGTAATGATAATTGATTAAACGTCGTAAATTCAATTGTACAATATCTTTTTTTTTTTTTATTTTTTTTTATTAATAACAACAGATACATATAAATTACAACATATTACATGTTAAGTATATACATATATACATTCTTGAAAAGAAACGTAATGAAAACATCCGTATTTGTTGTTGTTGGATCCCTCTACTTCGCCTCGAGACCTGCTATCCCGGGCTATTGGTATTGACGGCCTCTTGAATTTTTCTTCAGTCGTCGAGTCTTGCTGGTGTTTCTTTTTGTATGTACATATTTATTTAATTGTCCTTTTTTAGCATATGTTTTATTTTGTTCTTAAAAATGTGGTATGGTAATTGTTTTATGTTTATTGGAATTTTGTTGTAAATGTCTATTGTTTTGGTGGTCAAAGTTTGGCTATATTTTTGGTGTTTATATTTTTCTGTTCGTAAGTGTGATACTCTTCGCGTTGCATAGTCGTGTATTTGCCTGTTTGTCTGGAGTTTTATTTTTAATTTTATTTTCTTATTTTCTATTTTATGTAGAAGCAGTATGTTATGTAGCTCTATTAATTTCTGTATATTTAGTTCTTGTGTTTTCCTGTAAATGTGTTTTGTTGGCGTTCTGTAATGCATTTTGTGTATTATTTTTAGTATTTTGTTTTGCTGTCGTTGTATTTTGGATATATTTTTCGCTGTTGTGTTTCCTTATATGTTTATTAAATAACTGTTTGTTGCAGTAAAAAGTGCATCGTAAATTGGTTTTTTATAAGCAGGTGGTCACTACGAATTGAGCAGACTTCGTGGTTTTCGTCCATAATTGTTCCTTCACTACTCGTTTCGCATCTTTCATCGGAATTAATTTCAGCTGCACTAGGTATTTGCCGTCGGGTGCCGGCGACGAGATAGTAGAGACACTGTCTGGGAGGTAGGAACATATATATTCCGAGAGATCGGAAATAATCTGAAAGTAATTGGTATTTTTAGTCATATACTCGTATATTATAGGTATAAACATATATACATATGTCAAAAATAACGATTACTTACCTCTACCGATTCCTCCTGTCCAGATAGCTCGTCGTCGTCGATTGAAAGTATATCCTGCGAAAGTGCTACATCTGCAAGTACCTGCAGTCCATCCGCAGTCGTGGACGACATGGAGGTGCTTCCACTCGGTTGCGGGTTCATGGTATGAGACGATGAGGAGTTGTCCGTAATATCTTCTTGAACGCATTGTTGTAACAAATTGATCAGCTTCATTACGATCGTTGATGGGAAACATGTCGTGGCATATTCTTCTGCGGAGATGTATTCGTAATATGGTTTCCACAAATGGTTTTGGTCGGGGTTCAACAATTCGTTGGTCAGAATTTTCTTCATTAATTTCAGTAATGGTAATATCTGGTGTCCAAATTCCATTATCAAGTTCTTTAAATATTTCATCAATATTTCTAGAAACTGAGTCGGAGTGTTCCATATTTCTTCAAATAGTTCGAGTATGTTGGCTAGTGTATAAGTGTCCATTTAAAATATATTACTTATACAATTATTAAATTTTTATATTTACTTATAATTATAAATCAGTAATATTGAGCGTGTTTAACTGATTATGAATTCGTGTAATGTTATATATCATTAAACATTCCGTGCAATGCCGCACTTCTTTGAATATTATCAAATCTTTTTTGCAATTAACACATTCCACTCGAAATGCAATTTTATTAATAATTTCGTCCTCGCTGGAGAAATAACACAATGTGTGTTGGCATACACGTTCTAGAATGCAATTAAAAATTAGTAACAATATAAAATGTAATACTTTGTTTCTTACCTAAAACATCTAAAGGGTATATTGCTTTGACGCAAGCGATACAAACTTTAACTGTTGTAGAAAATTCCGTATCTACTTCTTCAGCTGTAGTACGGCAATCGTTAGAAGGACTAATATGTTTATCTAAAATACTAAGATTCAAAGACCCAATATAAATAATTGAATATTGTGTCTCTTTACAAAACCACTGTAACTTTTGTTCTAAACAATTTTTTTCAAACGGAATTGCAAAACTTGAGAAACCTGCTGCGGCTTCAGCGTTTAACCGGGAATATGCCATTTTGAAATTCTACTGCACCTTTATACATTACTAGAGATTGTTTATATATTCCCCGAAAGATGGAAAAAAATGTAGAAGGTTAAAACAGCAACAGACATGCGAATGACCTGAGAAATATCGACAAACAAGTCTAGGCACTGAAAAATATATAAGCAGTGACTATCAAAATGTTTGAATACAAGAGTATATTTCCAGCAGGGACTTTGACCACCCCCAAACTGGGAGCTTGTCGTAAAAAGAAAAATTTTCTTTTTATTCCAGCAGCGACAGCAGCAGCATATTTTTTATTTTATATAACGCTCCTATTGTTTTGGTGTTTTTTTTGACTATGTGTTGTATATGTTTATCCCATTTCATTGTATTTTGCAGGTGCAATCCCAGATAAATTGTTTCTTTGATCTCGTTTAGTTTTTGTTCTTTCAGTTCAATTTTTACCTCTTGCTTCTCCCTCGTAGGGTTGTATAACATGTACGCCGTTTTTGTTTCGTTTATCGTAAGAAGGTTATTAAAACACCACTCTTCTAGTCGTTTCATGTCTTCTTTTATTTTTTCCTCCATGGTTTTGATATGTTGTCCGGAGGAAAGTATACAAGTGTCGTCTGCATACGCATACAGTTTTCCATTGAAGGGTTGTTCAAATAGGTCGTTTACGTAGAGTGTATATAGAATGGGTGGTAGATTTCCTCCTTGTGGTAGTCCGTATTCGGCATAACTTGGGTCACTTAAAACGTTGTTTATTTTTGTTATTTGTTTCCTGTTGGAGATATAGGATTTTATTATACAGATCGTTGCATCGCAAGTCAAACGCTTGCTCCGATTGACGTGTTACTTCGTTGAGCAGGTGTTAGCGTTGTAGTATGTATGTACGTGCATAGCTGCGCCGGTGGTATGAATTATACGTAATGTAGGTAGACTCATATGATAAAATTTTGTTTAACGTGCACAATGTGCCCGCTGTTTTTATCCTCATAAAAACTAAATATGTAGTTATAACAAGAATAGCAAACTTGTGCACAGAATATGTATTGTAAGAAGATGTTTATGACGAATGAAAAATGTAAAATATTAAAGCAATGTGGAGAATAGTAATACTATGTATTATCACAACAATTCACAGTAAAATAATGAAATTTAAATTCTGTAATTAGTAGCTAAATAAAAAATGAATATTCTCATATTTGCAGGAATAAACGTTAAAAAATATGCATATGTTACAACAGAAGGAATCTATTATTAGTCATAAATTATTATTTTATAAGTTAACATAAAAGCGACTACTTTTCTAATGCATTAAATGCTCGAAACGTTTTCCGGTCGCCTCAAAGCAATATGCTAAACGATCGTAGAAGCCTCGTTGCGCATTCTGTAAAATTGCTGGAGGAATGTCATCAAAAGTGTTTGTTGCAATTCTGCCAAATTGTTTGGTCTATCGTTTTCAAATGTATAGATCTTAGTTTTCATGTATCCCCATAAGAAAAAGTCATTAGGGGAGAAATCTGGTGATCTAGCTGGCCCGCGAATAGTTCCCCAGGTACTTAGAACACGGTTTGGAAATACATTATGAAGATATTCCCGTACAACTCTACTATTATGAGCGCGACACCCATCCTGTTGAAACCATATGTTATCCAAGTTGAGCGCCAATTCGTGGAGGCGTGGGATAATTCGATTCTGGAGCAAGTTAAGATACTTCTCGCCTGTTAAATTGCCATCTATAAAAAATGGTCCAATTTTATGCTCTCCGAGTACTCCCGCCCAAACGTTTAATTTTTGGGGATACTGAGTTCTAGCATTGTATGTTAGGTGCGGGTTTTCTCTTTCCCAGTGTCGAGGTACAGCGGGATTATGTCTTCCGTGCAACGGGAAAGTACTTTCATCCGTAAATCATATATTTGCAATAAAATTTGCGTTTTGATTGCAAATATGCATCATATTTTCGCAAAATTCCATTCTCTGTTCTTCATCTTCGGGAAATATTTCATTTGTTTTTTGTAATCTGTAGGCATGGTATTTATTTTCTTTAAAACACAGCATACTGTGCTGTGTTTTAATGTGTGCAATGAAGATATTTTCGGGTTCTGTTCGACACTGACACAAATTAAAAGATTTCTTTCGTCTTGGCGAAGAATGGCTGCCTATTACGTTTGTGCTTGTTCGGCATAAGACAGCCCAATCTTTCAAAATTATTTATTATTCGCTGAATTGTTTTTAGAGCGGGTCGTGATTGATAATTCTCATAAAAGCGCTCTATTATTTGCCTTAAGGGTATTTCCTGATGATACCACTTAATAATTTATTTTCTTTGAACTAAATTATAAACATCCATTATTTTTATAATATATAAATACCAAACTAACAAACTAAATAAATGCTTATGTATGTATCTTACACTAAACTATGCAGAAAACCTAATAGAAACGACGACAAAACACTACGAATATGTTTAGCAAAAATACTTGAAGAATGAGACAATTAACAGATTAGGATATAATAAGAAAATGCAAATGAAAAGAATATTGTTTCAACAAGAATAATAAAAAAATGAAAATGTAATAAAATATCGCAAAGCGCTAGAACATATGAGACAACTACCTTCTACAATGCCTAACTGGAGACTGCAAATATCCATAGAGAAATTAACAGTAAAAAGAGTACCAACTCAACGTATTCAAATTCGAAGCAGAATTACAGCGCACCATTAGTAGCATATGGTACTAATTTTCAATAGCGCCACATTTGAATATTTAAGTACCATACTTTCTGAATTAAAATATAATATTATTTTTAAACAAAGATAAAAATGCAATAATTGATCATTTGAGTGACATATTTATCAACTTAATAATCAATTACACATTTTCATCTACTTTCACAAAACACTACTTAATGGAAGTCAACTATTTTAAAAATAAAAAGAGAAAAATTGTTACACATAGTAAGTTTTATTTTTTGAAAATAGTTAATAAATAAAATTAGACATATAACATTATATAAAATATAAATAAAGAATTCATAAAAACAATAAATAAAGACATTTCAGATATTAAATTTTTACAATGTATCAACAATAAATAAAATACTAAAATAACAAAAAGTAGATTCTTGTAACAACAATAATAATAATACACAAACAGAAAGTAAACTCTTACAAAAATATGAACAAAAAATATATTCTATAACAATATATCACAGTAAAGGTGTCTTCCTTGGTACTCAATGCAGTCCTCAGGCCAGTTAAGGTAAACATGAAAAAAAAGAAGAAAATGATAAGTAATCTGTACCTGTATGGTATATCTATATATAACAATTACCACTAACAAGTTCTACACTTATATTTATTCGCACTGTAATACACAACACTAGAAGTTACGATACAAGACAATATTGATGCACACTGTAGTATCACAGTCACCAATAATAAGTTAGGTTGCAAGATATAGGTACTTATTTATAATACACATAATAATCACAAACATCAGTAACAACACAATATTTGTTCCAGATTTATATGATGAAATTTTTTTCAATATTTTAGCAGCACTTTCTTTTACGGCACCTCATTCTATTCTTTTCACTCCTTTCCAGTTCACAAAAAAACTTTTTAAATAACATATTAAGAACTAATTCAATTATTTTATTTTTAACATTAAATTTGTGCACAGTACACTATAGCCACTCAAACGTTACATTTTTACTAATGCAAAACTTCAATTTTTCATATACATTTATATTATGTCCTCGCTTTTCTAAATATTTATAGATAATATGATACATATGGGCTATACAATATATTAATTCCGTTCGAGCATATTTTAAATGGTCTTTCTGTGTATGATATTCTTTAAACATTGTAAATGTATGTTCAGGTAAAATTTCAGAACTTAATAAATCACTTTCGCAATCTTTGCACTCTAATTGAAGCCGTTTAACAATATAACCTGATACATATGTTACTGCCTGTAATTCAGCAAAATCTGCGTTTTCTGGTTTGTCTGGTACATTCCAAGGTATAGTATCTTCTTCTCCAAATGTTGTTGAGTTACCTTTTCTTATGCAACTTCTAATAAATGTATTCAAGTCATCTAAAACATCACTCTCATCATCTTCACAATTTTTTGCCTTTGTTTTTGTGCGATACTAATCCATTTAATATCGACGTTTTCAAAGCACTGCTAAACTGGTAACAGGTAGGGTTATCATTACCTCTTCCATACTGCCTAATAGTGCTAAATAAATTCTCTAGTGGATCTTGATTTATTGCTCTTGTTCTAAGAAATTTGAAACCAGCTTCACTACATATATCCCAAATCATTATAAAACCTTGTATAGTTTGAATCCAGCCCATTTTACATCTGGGTGCAGCAACTATTTTTCCATTTCTATCGAAAAACTTCCACTGACGAATCTGTTTTAACATGCTATACCAGAACTCTCTATGTTTCGATGATCTACTAACACAGGCACGCATCTCTTTTCCTTTTTCGGGATAGGGTGTTCTACCATTTACAGAATCAAATAATCTGTCTATATGCTCAACAAATTTTGCTGTATGAACTACATCAGATGAAAATGTACTTATCGAAAATGTTTCTAATGCTGCCGCCATTGTATAACTTAAAGTTCTTGCTGCAACACACACTCGCATTTTCATATATGATTTCTGCAACATTAAATCTTCTTTCTTTAGTTTAGGCAAACACTGGAAAATTCTTTGCCTATCAAATTCAAAACAGTCAACAATGTGTTGCCATTTTGCAGTTTTCTTATCTTCAAATTCTATGTTGTACTTCATAAGAGCATTCCTTATATTCTTCAATAAATGGGGCGGATCATGCACTGCAACTGTTAGTTCACCATTTACTATAAAATATGGTCCAGGTTTGTCTGAGTTGCATTCTTCCACTAACTGCCTTAATGCAGCTGAATTTGTAGATCCTTGATCACATACGCAACACACTACTCTTACACCTATTGATTGCAGCCGTTTAATGATTTCAATTAGTATTTTCTTGAGCTCTGCGGTTGGTATTTGATCCTTTGTAAAATAGTAGGCAATTGGCTTTTTCCAAGCTTTATGTAACCCGGATAGCATGAATACTAAAGCATGATTTGCTGGAACATTTGTTCTTCCGTTTACACCTAAATCAACATATCCTACAACTTTTTTCAATTTATTATCGTATGTAAATCCAGGGGACAAAGATATTTCATCGAACATTAAGCAACAATATTTATCAACAGGGTTCAGTTTCTTTAAAATATTTTCTAAATTCTTAAACAATTCATTATTAATGCCAGTATCAAAAGGAATTGCACTTAAAATGGCTTGTATCGTAGACTGCCCTGGTAATCTTAAAAATCTCTGGAGAAATCGGTAGGATTTGGGACCTCTTTTATAAAGTGCAAGAGCAAATATTTTATTTTTTAAACTCCACCGTTGTCCTTTTTTCTTCCTTTGCATATTAGCAAATTGCGATTTAATTAATTCTACTCCAGGATCACTTAAACTAGCTTCTAGTTGTTTAAATAATTTGGTAGATGTTACTCGTAATGCAGCTTTCTGCTTATGTTTTGCTTTAGTAATAGTTTTCTTTAATCTCAAAATTGTTGTTTGTTGCTTTCTTGATAATTTATAAAGTGATCGGCTCTTTTGAGGTAAGTTTATCACATACTTTATTCCACATTCCCGTAGTACACTCTTTTGTGCTTTATAAAACAAACTATTACTACTATGATCCTTCTATTTCCAATAAGTGCTCTTGAGTTTCTGTTGGTGGTTCTACCGGTGGTTCTTTATCATGACAAGTATCTTCAATAATTGTAGAATTAATATTCACAGCTGTTATGTTGTTGTTGAATATATCTGGTTCTGCAAATTTTATTAGCCTACTGTTCAATGTACTTGTAAAATTTTTTTCTGAAAAGTGATCTTGGCATATGTACCGCTTTCCAATAGTGTCGGAGAATTCCGGAAAATGCATTTTCAATACATTTGTCCACCTCCTTCCTCGTGAAGTTTTCGGATCAAATACAAAAAAGCATATATTTTGTGAACAATTTTTTTCCAATAATCTACAACGAACACTTGCACAGAACGGAATACAGCACGATAAATTTGTTTCACTCATGATTTAAGGATAATAAAAATTAAAACAAACACTTACCAAACAATTCTCACACACAACACCTGGCACCTATACTACAACAGCTGACAATGTGGTAAATGGCGGCAAATGTAACGGAAACCACATACGCATGCGCGAAAATTGCATTAGTTCTTAAAGCTACTAATGGTGCGCTACCATCGTGCTTTGAATTGGGTAATACAAGTTGAAACTCTTATTTCTGTTCTCTATGCAAATATCCAAATCATACGTATTCTAACATGTATCGGCGCCGGCGCGGCATATGGACTTAACTAAGACATACCGTTCAACTATCGATATAATATTTTGACGGCACTTGCGGCAACGATCTGTATGTAGTTCTTTACCTTTGAATCCATAGCTTTCAAGTTTTTGTATGAGTTTATCTTTCGATATCGTATCAAAAGCTTTTCGCATATCTATAAATATTACTACTACTTTTTTTTGTAATCAAGTTCTTTTCTGATATGATGATGATTCTGATGATGATTTATCAAGTCATAGGCGGCTGATGTTGTACTTGTTTTTGCTTGAAAAGCGTATTAATGTCGTTTTTTTTGTATGTGTGTTGTTATTCTTAGTTGAATGGTCTTTTCTAGAATCTTACTTATTGTTGATAACAAGGAGATCGGTCTGTAATTTTCTGGGTTATTTTGGTCATGTTTCTTATAGATAGGTATTATTATTGTTGTTTTCAGATAGTCGGGATATGTGCCCTTCTGCAGTGATTGGTTTATTAGCGTGCTTAGTATTGGTGCTAACTTTGCGCTATTTTGTTTTATTATATTGTTTGTGATTTTATCGAATCCTGGTGCCTTGTTATTTTTTAAGGTTTTTATAATCTTTGTAATTTCATCTTCGGTTGTAGGTTCGAATTTAATTTGTGGTATCATTTTCTTTGTAGTGGTAGTTTGTGGTATTTTGTTATGAGTATTCAACTGCTTTTGTGTTAGCCTTTTACCGACTGTTGCAAAGTACTCGTTTAATTCGTTGGCTATTTCTTTGGGGTTTGTTGTTGTTGTTCCGTCTTCTTTTCTTACTTCCGTTATTTGGTTGTTTGTTTTCTGATTCTTGTTTATTTCAGCGTTTATAATTTTCCATACTTTGTTAGAGTCTGTTTTGTGTTTTTTAAATATTGTTTCGAAATATTTTTTTTTAGTACTTTTGACTAGTTGGTTTGTGTATTCTTTTTGGTTTTTATATTCTGCTTTGTATGTCATTTAGTGGATGTTGTTTTTGCTTTTTTTTATTTGATTTGACGTTTTTGTCTATCCAGGGGCAGTTTTGTCTCCTTCGGATTTTCGTGCTTTTTCGATGTGTTTCTATTATGTTTTGAATTTTCTTAGATAGTTCTTCCATGGTTGTTATATTGTATGCTGCAATGTTTTCTATTTCTATTGATATCTGTTTATAGTCAGTTTCAAAATGTTCTATTTGTTCGTACTTGTGTTTTTGTTTTGTGTTCTCGTTTATTTCAGTTATGACAGCATTATGATCGGATAAGTTTGTCGGTAATATTTTTATTTTGGCAATTTTTTCTGTAGTGTTTGTGATGTCATGGTCTAGCGTAGAGTCGTCTCCGTTTGAATTTATTCGTGTGCAGTGTTTTTTTGATCTAGTGTTCATTATTTTGTAATTCCTTTCTTCGAGTAGATTGTAATATTCTCTCGTTGTTTTGTTTCTTTTGGCAATATTTATATTAAAATCTCCTATAAGTATGTGCTTTTTTATCGTATTATTTTTGAGGACAGTTTTAAAGGTTTCGAAAACTTATAGATTGTTAGTAACATTAAGATTTTAAAATTTAACACTTATTAACATAGTAAATAGCAGCTTTTTCTCATGATTATATGTAGTATAAATAAGTATTAATTAGCAATTAAGTAAGTACTTAGACTTGACTCGACACTAGGTAGAACATTATTGCATATTTTCATACGTTGTACATGTAACTTGGTGGGGAATAACAGCTGTTATTACGATAGCGGTGAAATCTATTAATTGCATTAAATACATAATCAATCATACCAGCGATTCGATCAACTTTGGAACGTACAGGTTGGCAATTGATGTGCTCTTCGTACATTCGCCAGTGACGCGTCAAGGTGTGCTATGGCACCAACTAATTAATGTATTAATGTATCGGAATGTTAATTTCACTCAGATAGAATTGTCAGTGAATTAGATTTATTAAATATCGTTTGTTTATTATAAGAGTGTGATTGTTGTGGTTCAATTTTAAGACATTATTGGTGATGTTGTACTTAGTTATTTATTGTTTGGATAATTGCCATTACCGATACTGATTGTTTTCAATATTTGATATACTAGTGTAACTGCAGAGTAATGAGTTGTTCTCGTTACAGTGTACACTTTTTAATTGTTAAAATTTGTTATTGCTGATAATTATAGTATTTTCATTATATTTCAATCTAATTAAATTTGTGGTTTTGCTGATCCCGGCTTCCTTGTTGCTGGCCACAGCTGGCGCCCTCTTTTTTCGATATAGAACCCACACCTACGCTTCCGGTTCATGATTGGCTGGACTCACACGGCTTTTTGCTGGACTTTCTAACAAGTCTCGGTGTCACTATACCATACCTATCACACTGTCACAAGCAAGTCAACTACCTTCAACAATTAGAAACTAGCCAGTACCAAAGGATAAGCACGAAGTCCGAAGCTTCCTCGGCCTTTGCACTTATTACCGTCGGTTCGTCTCATGATTTGCCAAGATCGCCAAGGCACTAAGACTCACTGAAGAAGGCAGATATTTTGTATGGGACGAGTACAGTCAGTATGCGTTTGAGCAACTAAAGCAAACATTGATTTGCACTCTAATATTGGAAAATGGTCTGTTGAAACGTACGTTAGAGGACGAAGATGGAACCAACAGGAAGCTACAGCTAGTTGCCCAAGAAGGAGGATCCCTGAGGTATTAGAGCTGCTGCATGATGGAACATCAGGAGGACACTTGGAAATTCGAAAGACGCTATAGAAGATTCGAGACCGTTTCTATTGGGTAAACTGTAAGGAAGATATCACGGATTGGTGCAGCAAATGTGTAACTTGTGCTACAGCTAATGGTCCGCATCGTAGAAGAACGGCACCAATAAGGCAGTGCAATGTGGGTAGTTCATTCGAAAGGATTGCAATAGACATCGTCGGCCCATTCCCTGATACAGAGAGCGGAAATAAATTTATTTTAGTGGCAATGGACTACTTCAGCAAGTGGGTTGAAGTCTACGCACTGCCCAATCAGGAAGCTATCACGGTTGCTGAAACACTGGTCAAAGAGTTCAACTGCAGATTTGGGGTTTCGCTCGAATTACATTCTGACCAGCGGCGCAATTTTAAATCGTCCGTGTTCCAAAATATTTGCAAAATATTGGGAATACACAAAACCAGAACTACAGCTTCGTACCCGCAATCTGATGGCATGGTAGAACGCATTAATAGAACGGTTATACATAACGTCAAAAGTCTGTGGCCGACCACCGACTGGGATCAATATCGATCCACGAAATCACCGGTCAAAGGCCGGCCAACGTAACTTTTAGTGGAGAGCTGTGACTACCATGCGATCTAAAGTTTGGTTTCAAGTCCAATGAAGAAGTAGTCGAGGAAGACTATGTGTCCAACCTTCGGAAGCGAATGGATCAAATCTATAACGCGGTAAGAGCCAGTATCCACGAAGTTAGTGATCCAATAAACGAGCGCTATGATATTTAGCTTTTTATATAGTCGAAGCAGACGAAAACTGATACCAACCAGGGGGCCTTGTTTGGATATTCAACCCCAGCGACGTTGAACGATGTAATCTATTGCATTAGAATGAAATCGACCGGTAAACCAGGAGTGATTCACTTTAACTGACTAGCGCCGTTCTTTGGAGACAAGCATGAAGACCAAAATCGACAAAGTATCCGCATTTGTAACGTCCCCAAACAAGAAATGACATACGAAGAATTTATGGCCAACCACGGACATGGACGTAAGATTCGTTATGCTGTCACAACGGAAGTCCAGCAAGAGTTGTTTTCGGCTCTCCTGGACCATGCATTAGCTGCGTGGCTAAAGATCTGGAGATGGAAAAAGGAATAGCGAGGGATTTCCGGCAGAAGATTGGAGGAATCGAGGATCTTCGACAATAACAGTCATAATTTGGTAAAACACTACTATACCACACTAACCTTATTTTACTTGGTGACCAAGGAGACCAGTTATGGAAAGCCGTCTTACCAAAGGATGTGGGACGCATTGAAGAGCCTGAGGGGATATCTGTTACAATAGGGCATTAGGAAGCTGAGAATACCAGACATGGGATTCTGGTTGGATGGATTGGGTTGGCGACTTATAAGAAACATGATTGCGGAACTATACCGATATACTGGTATCGATGTTGTGGTATGCTGTTACAATCCACCCACAATTGAAATGACAAAGTCCGTCAATTGCTATTTCTTCGAGAAATCGCAGTGTAAAATAGGAACGAAGTGTCGTTACCACCACGAAGCTTACGAGAGGTACTGCTCCAGGACGGAACAGTTCTAAGGTTGAGGCAGTGTTACGAGCATCGCACGCTAATGGAATCGAGAAAATTCTTAATCTAGAAAAGTGTAGAAAAACGCCCGAATGTTCGAGAATGGAATTCTCGGAAAGCACTAAGGGATATAAAAGGGCAGTAGAGATCCAGCAGTGGACAATCTATTACCGAACGTTAACGCGTGCAGATAAATAGTATGAAAGTAAATAGTGTAAATAAATAATCTCACTTAGTGTTAGTTATTTTAGTATACCGTTATTGTTACAATTTTACGTCGTTATTTAAAAATAAATCATTATACGAAATATCGCCTGTGATTATTCAAACCCTAAAAATGTTACAATATTTATGTTATGATCTGTAAGTGCTTATTTTTCAATCCCTGGGTGATATTACATTGCGACCTTTTGATCTATCGTGTCCCCTTGCATAAGCTGTAAGCTGTTGGAGTTTGTCCGCTCTCATAGCTTCCCATCCAGTCTAAGACCTTTAATAAATTGCAATAATTGTGATGATTCCATTCTTCTTCTATAATGTCTTTGTCGAGATAATTAGCTCGGATTTCCGTAATACCGGTGCAGTTAGTTGTCAGGTGTTCCGGATTTTCATCCTCCACCACGCAGAACCTGCAGTCCCTATTCTGTTTCAGATCTATCCTTCTTATGTGTTCCCCAAGGTGATAATGCTCTATAATAAAACCTGTAGCGTAGACTCTTCGTACTACGTAGTTTTAGCAGAGTCTTTGCACTGTGCCTTGCACTGTGCTATGTTGTAATTTCCAATATTTTGGAGTGTCTCAAAGCGGGACGATTCTTCCAGAGGAATACTCTGAGCCTCTACTCTCTATCTTTGAGTTCTTTTTTGTAGGTGTTCAGCCTTATACCGTAAAACGGTTCTGGTCCTACAAACGAGATTGTGGCGTCCTTCCTTGCTAATAGATTAGCTTTTTCGTTGCCTCTGATTCCAGTATGTCCTGATATCCAACATAGTGCAACTCTGTTTTCTTTGCCTAAAACGACTATCACAGAAAATTGCAATGCTTTGCTTTTCAGAGTTGCTGTCCAGGCTTAATTGAGTATATTTTCCAATGGCGTTGATCTCCGTTTGGAAGACATTAGGGTATATTCCCATTGGCTCGGAGTATTTGCCCAGCCAGCACAAAGACATCTTATAGACGTCCATAAGATATCCGAGTCCGATATTCTTCTTACGGATGTTTGTTTACGCCTGAATGACGTCCATAAGATGTCGTATAGACATCCGATGTTACAAATGTCAACGTTTATAAGACATCGTTTTACAACGTCTTATGGATATCTGTTTTGGACATATGTATGTCAGACATAAATGTCTAGGCTTTCAATGTATTCAAAATAATGCACTAGATAGGGTCTGTTTAAGCCAACAGTATTGATACATATACCTACCACAGTTACATATACCTACCACAATCGTCTTATGAATGACTTGGTATTTAAATTCGGTGTAAACTAACTAAAACTGTGAAAAACACTAATGAAACCAGAATTAAACTCAAACGCTGTCAAATCAAATAGTTAAACTGAGTCGATCGCCATTCAAATTATCGCACAGTTTCGAAGACGACGTGAGTTGGCGCTGATGTATGTAATATGTCAAAATAAACGCTGATTGGTTGAATATGCGGCGAACGTTATCACTTATTAAATTCTATTAATAAAAAATTAAATTGAAAATTATCAATGGTCGCATCATATACTTTTGAAACATGAATACAATCTCAAGTACACTAGAGTGCTTAACTTGTTCCACATTTTGTCGAATTTATTATATAAAACGTCAATCTAAATGTGGTTTTTAGACTTTGAGAAACGTCTTATGAATGCCATAAATGACCATCCGCGGGACGTCTTTAAAACCATGTCCATAAGATATCTTTTTTATATCTTTAGGCGTTCAGACATAATACAAACCTAAATAAGACATCCATAAGATGTCTTGTGCTGTCTAGGTGGTTCCTGGCCCAAATATCTCTGCACGTGTTCCTTTGTCGGTTTTCGAACCATCCACATACCATTTGATGGTGTTTTCTTTTAGAGAGTAGGTAGATGATTCTCCCATCCATTCTCTCTTGTTACTTCAGTACACTTAGGAGTGAGGAGAGCCCCGCTTGAGATGTTCAGATTCTGGTACGGAGTCTCGTCCCTTCTAGTCCTCTCACTGGCCAGTCTTTGCAATGCCGCAAAGGCCACTCCTTCTACCAGTATGTGCAGGGGTGTGAGGTCTAGAATTACCTCTAGGGCCGCAGTTGGGCATGTTTTAATAGCTCCGGTAATGCATACGCATGCTAACCGTTGCAGTTTCGGTATATGATTAAGGGTCTTGTTGCTTATTCAATGTTAGTTCGATATGTCTGTTCCATAGAAGTTTTGTGTCTAGGGTCATTCCTAGATATTTTGTCTGTTCCACAGAAGTTTTGTGTCTAGAGTTATTCCTAGATATTTTGTCAGTTCCACAGAAGTTTTGTGTCTAGGGTTATTCCTAGATATTTAACCTCTGATTTGCATTCGATCACTGTTACATCCAGATGGATGTTTTTTATGTTCGACATTTTCCTTTTTCTAGTGAAAGGTACAACCATGGTTTTCGCTGAGTTGACGCTCAGCTTCACTGATCGGCACCATTCACTAGTAATTTTGAGCCTCATTTGTATTAGGTCACAGAGAATTCTCTCAAACTTGCTATTATTACAATGTAATCGGTTTATCCTATGTAGTGTACGCCGGAAGCTATCAGCCTATGGAGCAGTTCATCTGCTACCAGGCTCCACATCAGTGGCGAGCAGACGCCGCCTTGAGATGTTCCACGAGTGGTTCTGACTTCAATAGTCTGTTCGTCTACTGTCATCTCAGCTGTCTTTATGGAGAATACCCCACTTATCCATCGAGTTACTGTGTTACTCACTCGCCTTGTTTCCAGTGCTCGTTTAATCGCGTCATGCGACGTATTATCAATCGTACCTGTATTTAGAAAAGCGTAGATAGCTGTTTCTCTTTCATTGAGAGTTTTCTGAATAATTCCGACTAGCTCATTCAGGGCAGTTTCTGTCGATCTGCCCGCCCTGTATGCATACTGACTCTTGTGAAGTGGAGCTTTCTTCATAAGCTACATTCTAATATACTATTACTTTTTTCCATCGCTTTCAATAGGAAGGATGTCAGACGAAAGAGTGTGAGTATTTAAGTAGGTATTGGTGCACTTGGTTATGGGAAAATTCTGAGCACCGTGGGAAAATTCGGCCACGCCCATTTCCGGGAAATCAAAGGATGCCGCCACTTATCAAGGGAAGCCGCCAGACGGGTTGGCGCCGGGTGTGATGCAACATACAGGGCGATACAATATACAACGTGATACAATGGGTGCCTAATAATTATGTAGTACATACAGGGTGTTCCTTAATTGTGTAACATATACAGAGTGCTCCTTGATTTTGTAACATATACATAGTGTTCCTTAATTATGTAACGCAGAAGTGATACCACAAAGCCTTTCTGACCGGAACTACATTTAGTGCCCTCTGGCGGCCTAGTACCTTTCGGTAATTTTTCTATAGACAAACAACTATAGAATGTAAGACCTTTAAATCTATTTATAAATCTTTTATCGTCCTTTACCATATATACTAAAAATCTACCTTTATTTCGCACGACCAACAAAATAAGGGGTCAGTTGCGGGTGTCCGGTGTGCGTTAAAATACATTACTTTTTATGCGGAAACGTGAACATTACGAGATTTTTATTCTCGCGCATTGATTCTTATGTAAAATGGACACAATTCTGGACTGGTGAGCGATAATTGTCTAGTGTGTTTTATACTCGGTACGTGTAAACCTATATTATATAAGGTGGCCAAACCCCTAGAAAAACCAATCTATTAGTGTTCGTCGTTGTGTGAACATTAATATTATATAATTAATATAATATATATTATATTAATATAATATATAATATTCAATAGTTGATCCAAGCGTGAAGCACATTAGCATCTCTGTCTCAAGGTAGGTACTGTTTTAAGAGGGAAAATAATAGTATATTAAGATACAAGTTTCATAAGACACGATTTTTCCGCACGCGTTCAAGTGTGCAAAAAATGGCTTATGAAACGTGTATTTTATACTATTTTTTCTATTCCGGTTATTAAAAGTTCAAAAAAGATTAAAATGAGAGATATGTTTTGTATGACATGTATTGTTTGACATGTAAAATTAGCGTGCGATAAAGTAATACTTTATGCAACCAAAACGGGTGTCGTAAAGTGAACCTTATAGCACCGGAATAGAAAAATATATTTATAAATTTTCCATCGTCATACTATACATATAATTATTGTGTTTTCGTTTGTACATAATGGCGAAGTTTATTATAATAAAAGATACCTATAAAAACATCCAGCGTTTTAATCTCCATGGACGTACTCTGGAATTTAAAATACGCCTGGGTGTTACCACCGTCAATATGCCAGCAGGACAAGGACGTGGACGACACTACAACACCTTCGAAGAGGAGTGTAAGAGCCGCAGGGGAGTAGTTGCCATAAATAATAAAGACAATTTATGTCTTCCTCGAGCACTAGTTGTTGCAATGGCTAATACGAATAAGGACATCCTTTACCCCAAAATTCTACGAGACATCGGCAAGATACAGACGATCAGAGCACACCAGCTATTACAAGATAGCAGGCTCATTATTCTGGAATAATGAGCCTGCTGGAGCTGGCATATCTGAACTCCAGTGATTTCAGGCACATCTTACCGGCCACACAATAACCGTCTACAACTATGGCAGTAAAGGCCGTGATGTTATTTTTAAAGGTAGTGGCAGTCCTAAGAAGTTGAATCTGCTTTACCACAACGCTCACTATAATGTGATAACATCGGCGTTTCGGTGTAGCTTCTTCTGTGAGGAGTGCCAGATGCCATACAACACCAAAGGTTGTTGTAGATGCGGGGGCACGAGTCCCTGTTGTGGCAATACGCCTACAGGTCCTATTACAGGCCCAACTGTTAAACAAAGATGTGCCAGAAAGATACCTGTATTATATGCCTGTAGACACAAAACAGCTAGCGTTTAAAGACCAACTGTTTGTGTTTTACGATCTAGAAACGTGCCAAGAGATAGAAACACCCGATGGGCTTCTACACAAGCCAACATTGTGCGTACTGGAACACGGTTATGACCACTGCATAAACGAGACTATAGTGTGTTGCCAAAAGTGTGGAATGCGTCGATACCTGTATAAGAACAATCCTGTTGACTCATTCATAAATTTGGTAATGTCTGCTGGAAAGAAGTTTAAAAGTGTAACGGCAATCGGACACAATGCGGAAGGGTTCGATCATCAGTTCCTATTGTACTATATTTTAACGCAAACAAACATTACTCCTGAACTTGTAATGCGCGGTACAAAACTAATAGTGATGACCGTCGGTATGTTAAATTTCTGGACTCCCTGAACTATTTTCCCATGCTTCTGTCCAAGGTACCGAAAGTTTTTGGTTTCACCGAGTTGAAGAAGGGTTATTTTCCACACCTGTTCAACAAGGTGGAGAATGAAAACTACGTAGGACCCCTGCCAGCTATTACGACCCCGATAAGATGAAAACTGAAGACAGGCAGAATTTTCTGCAATGGTATTGTGAATTGTCAACAACACATGTATTCGATTTTCAAAAAGAGATCGTAAAATATTGTATCTCCGACGTAGAAATTCTGACACGTGCATGTCTGGAGTTCCGTAAGCTGTTGCTAGAGAGGGGTAACGTGTGCCCGTTCACCGAAGCAACGACTCTACCATCCGCGTGTAACAAAGTATACAGGCATAATTTCCTCGAAGCCGGTACAATAAGTATCATAGCTAAAGCTGGCTACAGATAGCAAGATAACCAATCTGTAATAGCTACATAATGGCTCATTTGGGAAGAGAAGCAGCGCGGAATAAACATCCAGCACGCGGCAAAAGGTCCGGAGGTTGTACGAAAGTCGATGGTTATTGTTCTGAGACCAGACAAATATTTGAATTCCACGGGTGTTTCTGGCATGGTCGTCCACGATGCATTTTGACACAGTGTAACGACCCCTGCCACAATGACCCAACTACAACAATGGAGATGCGATACGCAGACACGTGCGCTAAAACGGAACGCTTATGGGAAGCCAGTTACGACGTGGTTGAAAGATGGGAATGTGATTTTCGAAAGGAGATGACCGACGAGATAAGGGCGCATACGGAAAATCATGAACTGCTACGTAACGCGCCTCTAAATCCACGTGATGCGTCTTACGGTGGTCGGATAAGTGACAAGATGTATTATACAGTCGCAGAGGGTGAAAAAATAAAATATGTCGATGTGTGCTCGCCTTATCCGTGGACGAACGAATACGGAAAATATCCTTTTGGTCGCCCGAAACTGTACGTGGGAGGAGAATGCCAGAAACTGCATCTGGATAAAATCGAAGGTTTAATTAAATGTAGCATCCTACCACCACAAGATCTGTATCACCCGGCACTGCCTACCAAACAAAACAACAAAGTAATGTTTATGCTGTGTCGTACATGCAGTGAACAACTGAATCAGATGGAGTATACGCATAGCGACGAACAGAGACCATTAATTGGTACTTGGGTGATTGATGAATTCAGAAAAGCCATAGAAAAATGTTACAGTATCTTGGATATTTACGAAGTATGGCAGTATCAAGTTGTTAACGGGCTGTTTAAGGAATACATCGACGAGTACCTCAAAATAAAATAGCAAGCTTCTGGATGGCCTACAGGATGTGACAGCGACGAGGGAAAAACAAACTATGTGCGCCAATACCTTGAGCAAGAAGGTGTACAGTTGGAACCTGATAAAATCTCCAAAAGCCCCGGTTTGAGACAGGTTGGTAAAGCCGTGATAACCAGTTTCTGGGGTAAGCTGAGGCAGCGTGAAAATCAGGTCAAAACAACCATCGTTAACCAAGCAGCAAAATTTTTCTCGTTGCTAACCAATGCCGGGATTAATGTAAACACCGTACAAATCATAAACGAAAACACCCTTGTCGTTAACTGGGAGCACAAAGAAGAGGTGTACCACTACCCACTGTGAACGTCTGCCTGGTCGCCTATACAACAGCACAAGCCCGTTTTAAGCTGTATTCGTACTTGGAGCAGCTCGATGAAAGGGTCTTTTACTACGACAGCGACAGTGTAATTTACGTTTCAAGACCTGGGCAATGAGACGTTCGTTTAGGTAGTTTCCTGGGCGAGATGATCAACGAGTTGGAGTGTTATGGAGAAGAAAGTTACATCACCACCTTTGCCTCAGGCGGCCCAAAATTATACATCTTTCGTATATATTTCCCAATACGGAACAAATCCCAGAACACGATCAAAGTGAAGGGGATAACAATAAACCACAATACTTCGAAGGCCGTGAATTTCCAGGCACTTTGTGACATGATCTTAAAAGATGACGAGCCAAAATATGTTACAACGAAGCAGATAAGCCGTACTGCCATGCATGAGGTGGTCACCAAAACAGGACAGAAAATATTTCGTTGTAACTTTCGGAAACGAAAACTCATGCAGAACCATGATTTACACAGAAGCCCGGGGTAGATTGCGATATACCTGACGCAGGTCACACGACCATACTCATTATCTTTCACTAGATCTAGATATACAGGGTGCCGCTAAAGTATTGCACCAAGTGGAATAACAGGCAAACGCTTAGAAATTTAGATTATATCCAAGATTTTGACACAAATTTCACTTGTTTTGTGCAATTGATGTGGGCATGACGACGCCATCTTGCTTTCTTTAAATAGGAGCAAGGGTTTAGCTTTTTCTGGAATTCTGGGTTCTAGACGCTAACCAGCTTGAGCAGTTTGTCTCCTTCCTGAGCCTTGCTCCTCGGCAAGAATACCGTCATGATGTCGGGTTTAGAGAGATCATCTCCTTTACTCGTAGCCAGTTTTGGCCCTTTCCACGACGGAAGACAGCTTACTACCTGATTGAGCCAGTTAACTGTTCAGTCTCGCAGTCTGCGAACATTACTCCTTGACGAAAGTGTATGCCGGCGAACTGCAGACCCCGCACCGTGCTCTGCATCATTCCCTGGAGTAGAGCTTCCTCCAGCGAAGACAACAGAGCAGCGTGCATCCATACTTGAGGGTATTCCTCTGGTACTATCTCAACTTTGATTATTTTTGTAACAGTAGCATACCTGGTGGCTTGCCCAACTGTGTCTGCTGCACCGGAGGTAGGGGATTTAGTTTTCCTCTTTTTGTGCCCGGGTGCTTGGGCAGGTGAGATATGCTCACTTCCTAGTTTGCCACGGCTTGTCCCTGCCGTTGCTGATGGCGAGGCCTTCTCCCTATCTTGCTTTTGTCGATTGGCCTTTGCACTGGCTTCCTTAGGTATCAAGTCCTGTTTAAGGAAATGCCGGTACCAGTTTATGCCTGTTCTGCTAAGGCCCTTCCGCTTCGGATCGTCCAGGCCTCCAGGTTGTTCTGGTCCAGGAAAGGGTGTCGTATGACGAGCCTTACTTTCTTTGATTTCGGTTGCACTGGTAAACGGTTTATCTCTATCAGCAGTCCCGGTGGTTTGTGCGTTAACACCTCTCTTTGTTTTGTTTAAACTTACCCATGATGGATCCCACGAGTAGCTAGGGAAATAATAGTCCACCTCTACAGAGCCCCGCATGTAGGATGGACGGGTAAATACAATGGGGTTCCCCCTGGTGCCCCAAGGTTGAGGTCTTCGAAGACTAACACTCTATTTAGCCACGCGTCCCTTCGGCCGGACCCCTTTGCCTTAAGATCGAGGTTTTTTGTGTAACTACCCTCGATCAGGGCGGTTAAGCCGAGATCCTCCAATACCCTATGCCCCTATAACATGTCACGCTCCGTCCGGCGCCATTAGATTCTTAGCCACGATACAGCCGGATCAGGAAGTGGTGTACTGGTGGTATTTGCAAAATTACGGGCGCTAGTGTGCACAGGTGCAAAATCATATCATAACACAGCAGCTTTTGTTGTGTAAATTGTGTGAGTTTCTATGGCTTTGTTACAACATTACCACGCCGTGAATAATGTTGCACTGTTAATTACATACATACATAATATATAACTGAAGGTTAACCGAAGTACCGATCTAGCGAAACATTATCACCAAGATACGAATCTCGGATCATAAGTACTGCCTTACCTAGTTTAACAGTTTTATTAAAAAATCTTAGTAAAGCTAGAAGTTAAAAAAATGAAATTATAAATTTCAAAAGATTAGACAATGGAAATGTAAATTTATACGTCAGGTAGGTACTTAAAAATCACATAGCAATTAATTTTCTTTTGTAGTGAAAGTTTTGTTTTTGCGCACGTGACCGACTCGCAAGTCGGAAAATGACCCACCTAACCGCCCCTTTTTATTACCCTGGCACCGTCCGGATAGGACACACCTCAGGAATGATGGGCTGTCTTTGCTTCTAATTTGTCGCATCCTAGGTCTCCCGTCCCTCATAGCATTGAGGATTAGGAGTTCGGCTCACTCTGTGGCACTGTTCTTAATTTATTTTGTGTGTTGCTTTTTCAATACCTTCCACTAATGTCCTCGCCAGCCTGCCTCTCTCTTTTTTCTATCTCATTATCTATCATGATAGTTTTAATCGTGCCATGTACGATATTCCGTGGCTTTTCATTTGTGGTTATGAGTTTAATCATGTTTGGGCTGTCCAAAGTCGTTCCTAGCTCAGCATGAGATGCAACCGCATTCAATCTTGGGCACTTAAAAATTGTATGTTCGGTCGGGTCACATTTATGGCAATAGGCACATTGGTGAGTTACATCATTCCCAAATCTTGCAGCGTACGATCTGTAGATGCCGTATCCCGTAAGAGCCTGAGCCAAGTAGTAATCAAATCTACGATGCGCGTAGTTTACTCACATTCCTATGTCTTTTATTAGAGTTTTGGTCTATTGTTTGCCATGCACTCAAGGATCGCTCCCTGGCCTCCATGCGCAGCCCTTTGTTGCCCTGGTTTTGCCCATATAGAAGCGTTCTTTCTTTTACCACGAGGTCAATAGTATCACTTGTAGGACAGTTGCCGACACGGTCCTGAAGAGCGAGGATACTTGCAATAATATATTCAGCTGCGTCCTTATTAACAAGTTTTGATGCTTTTGGATTCTTAGTGCATCCGCCCACACCGGGGCCTCATAAAGGATGATGATGTAGTATGCTGCTGCACAAGACTGCGATTTTGCTACTGCTAGGTCCCTGCATTTTGAGGATTATTTTGGCGAGCTTCTCCAGTCTGCGTTCTGCACGTATTTTTCAGAGTTTAAGTCATAACGAGTCCCAACGATTTTTCCAGGCTTCTTTTTTGGTTTTTGCGATTTCTTTAACCAGTTCTTTCTTGGCAGCCTTGTACGCTGTTTTGTGAGTAATGAGAATTGCATTTCCTAAGCTTTTTACACTGCTGTCTTCTATTTGATATATCAACATTCCGCCACTACGGAATATTTGTTTCCGGTGTACCGGTTTCGGTATTATTTTTACAGGCCTAACGAATTAACTTAATACATTTGTCTGGTGTGGCCTCTTTATTTCCCCGCTCTACTATTTGCATAGAAAGTCTAAATGCGTCCTAGTTAATATTTGTCTTCATGAATGCAGTCTTTGTATCTAGGCCAGGTCGTCGAATCTCAAAGTATATATAAATATATCTGTGTTCAGTTAGTGTTTCTTGCTCCAGTACTTCCCAGTTTCCTATATATCTTGCGATATTGCTTGTTGATATAATTACGTTGATGTGCGTCTCAGTGGCGCCTCTTATGGTCTGTCTCCGGTGTTGTGTACTACCATATTCCTAGAAATGCCGGTACCAGTTTATGCCTGTTCTGCTAAGGCCCTTCCGCTTCGGATCGTCCAGGCCTCCAGGTTGTTCTGGTCCAGGAAAGGGTGTCGTATGACGAGCCTTACTTTCTTTGATTTCGGTTGCACTGGTAAACGGTTTATCTCTATCAGCAGTCCCGGTGGTTTGTGCGTTAACACCTCTCTTTGTTTTGTTTAAACTTACCCATGATGGATCCCACGAGTAGCTAGGGAAATAATAGTCCACCTCTACAGAGCCCCGCATGTAGGATGGACGGGTAAATACAATGGGGTTCCCCCTGGTGCCCCAAGGTTGAGGTCTTCGAAGACTAACCCTCTATTTAGCCACGCGTCCCTTCGGCCGGACCCCTTTGCCTTAAGATCGAGGTTTTTTGTGTAACTACCCTCGATCAGGGCGGTTAAGCCGAGATCCTCCAATACCCTATGCCCCTATAACATGTCACGCTCCGTCCGGCGCCATTAGATTCTTAGCCACGATACAGCCGGATCAGGAAGTGGTGTACTGGTGGTATTTGCAAAATTACGGGCGCTAGTGTGCACAGGTGCAAAATCATATCATAACACAGCAGCTTTTGTTGTGTAAATTGTGTGAGTTTCTATGGCTTTGTTACAACATTACCACGCCGTGAATAATGTTGCACTGTTAATTACATACATACATAATATATAACTGAAGGTTAACCGAAGTACCGATCTAGCGAAACATTATCACCAAGATACGAATCTCGGATCATAAGTACTGCCTTACCTAGTTTAACAGTTTTATTAAAAATCTTAGTAAAGCTAGAAGTTAAAAAAATGAAATTATAAATTTCAAAAGATTAGACAATGGAAATGTAAATTTATACGTCAGGTAGGTACTTAAAAATCACATAGCAATTAATTTTCTTTTGTAGTGAAAGTTTTGTTTTTGCGCACGTGACCGACTCGCAAGTCGGAAAATGACCCACCTAACCGCCCCTTTTTATTACCCTGGCACCGTCCGGATAGGACACACCTCAGGAATGATGGGCTGTCTTTGCTTCTAATTTGTCGCATCCTAGGTCTCCCGTCCCTCATAGCATTGAGGATTAGGAGTTCGGCTCACTCTGTGGCACTGTTCTTAATTTATTTTGTGTGTTGCTTTTTCAATACCTTCCACTAATGTCCTCGCCAGCCTGCCTCTCTTTTCTATCTCATTATCTATCATGATAGTTTTAATCGTGCCATGTACGATATTCCGTGGCTTTTCATTTGTGGTTATGAGTTTAATCATGTTTGGGCTGTCCAAAGTCGTTCCTAGCTCAGCATGAGATGCAACCGCATTCAATCTTGGGCACTTAAAAATTGTATGTTCGGTCGGGTCACATTTATGGCAATAGGCACATTGGTGAGTTACATCATTCCCAAATCTTGCAGCGTACGATCTGTAGATGCCGTATCCCGTAAGAGCCTGAGCCAAGTAGTAATCAAATCTACGATGCGCGTAGTTTACTCACATTCCTATGTCTTTTATTAGAGTTTTGGTCTATTGTTTGCCATGCACTCAAGGATCGCTCCCTGGCCTCCATGCGCAGCCCTTTGTTGCCCTGGTTTTGCCCATATAGAAGCGTTCTTTCTTTTACCACGAGGTCAATAGTATCACTTGTAGGACAGTTGCCGACACGGTCCTGAAGAGCGAGGATACTTGCAATAATATATTCAGCTGCGTCCTTATTAACAAGTTTTGATGCTTTTGGATTCTTAGTGCATCCGCCCACACCGGGGCCTCATAAAGGATGATGATGTAGTATGCTGCTGCACAAGACTGCGATTTTGCTACTGCTAGGTCCCTGCATTTTGAGGATTATTTTGGCGAGCTTCTCCAGTCTGCGTTCTGCACGTATTTTTCAGAGTTTAAGTCATAACGAGTCCCAACGATTTTTCCAGGCTTCTTTTTTGGTTTTTGCGATTTCTTTAACCAGTTCTTTCTTGGCAGCCTTGTACGCTGTTTTGTGAGTAATGAGAATTGCATTTCCTAAGCTTTTTACACTGCTGTCTTCTATTTGATATATCAACATTCCGCCACTACGGAATATTTGTTTCCGTGTACCGGTTTCGGTATTATTTTTACAGGCCTAACGAATTAACTTAATACATTTGTCTGGTGTGGCCTCTTTATTTCCCCGCTCTACTATTTGCATAGAAAGTCTAAATGCGTCCTAGTTAATATTTGTCTTCATGAATGCAGTCTTTGTATCTAGGCCAGGTCGTCGAATCTCAAAGTATATATAAATATATCTGTGTTCAGTTAGTGTTTCTTGCTCCAGTACTTCCCAGTTTCCTATATATCTTGCGATATTGCTTGTTGATATAATTACGTTGATGTGCGTCTCAGTGGCGCCTCTTATGGTCTGTCTCCGGTGTTGTGTACTACCATATTCCTAGAAGAAATCAATTCCATCCAGTATTGTCCTCTGTTATGTGCTATTTATGCGGCATTTATATCACCAAGGACGGCCGTTTCTTGAATGCACACACATTCCATTATTTTATCGACGGTATTTTAATAGTCTGCCATGCCAATATTTGGGGATATGTAGCAACAGACAAATTTAAAACTTCTCAGTGCCAGTACCAGATGTCCATCATTTACCCTGTGTCCTTTGACGTTTAAATCTATGTTCAGTATTACTATATCGACATTCACACTTCTGTCCTTCAACCATCGGTTGTCCCCTACCCGTTTTTGTGGGGTCCGCACACTATCAGTATATCAGCTTCCTGTTGTTTGACTGTAGCATATGCCATGTCTTGGGCAGCGTGTGTACAGTGATATGCTTTAGTACTGACTCAAAGTGCCATAAAACATTGTAAACATAACCCTTATGTACCATATTCGATTTATAAGAATAATGAACTAGTTGATTCCGAACTACCTGGCATAGGCGATCTTCCGATATAAAGGATTAGACATTGTTCTATTGCTTGCTAGTCGGTGAACATAAATTGTATTAAAGCATATATAAACCTGTATTTCAGATTTAAATTATATATATGTATAAATCTCATTTTACAGACAACTAATCAGTTTCTTTCTAATAAGAAAGGCTGACAAATACATATTAAGTAAGAGATATAGGGCATTGGGTATTTTTAAATTATTTATGACGCATTGCGTGATCCATGTCCGGTATTGGTACAAATGTTAAAGCGATAACCATTTTAGCATACATCGCAAAATCGGCATCATTTTGATAGCGGTGTATCAGATGTAATTTACCTAGATATTTTTTCATATTTTGTGTCAAATGGAAAAAACATCCTCGTATTTCTGCTTGTGGAAAATGCGCTCGAAAACTTTGCAGTGCGGCCAATTCAAAGTCACATGAAATTGATTGCAGATTTAAATTTGGCACTAATTGTTGTAACATATCAAATACTTTGTCATAGATATCTCTAGATTTACGAAGAAGAAGAGCATAAAATGCAACATATATTCCTTCATATTTTTTGACTAAAATAACAAATACTTGTTGAAATAAATTAGGTGCAATCTTAAATGTTCCATCCATAAAAAAAATGAGCGCAATTTGCTACCATTTGCAAGTTTCGTTGTCTTCCAAAATCAAAATGCGATCTGGTGCGGGTCCACTATCGGCAAGTAAAAAGTTCTCTGTAGTGTCGGGTGTCACATCATAGCTTCTATAGTGTTCCGGAATTTCCAAATCATTTAAAGTTGCAGGATTTGGTGGTGCATGATTGATCTGGTTACGTTTTCTTCTCACCATTTTCTTCAAAGTTTGGAAGTGCACCTTGGGAAGCAAGTCTAATATTTTCTAAACATGATTTGTAACGTTGCTTCCTGTGTTTCTTGTGCCCGTTTTATATGGTTGTGAACATTTACGATTTTGATGATTTCTCCGTTGGCTACATGAACTCTGGCTTTGCACTCTTTTCTTCGTTCACATCGCCAAAACTGCACTGTGTCACATGTTGACAATCTATCAAATATATATATATATATATATATAGGGGCAAAACACGAAATGTCAGGGTAATCGGTCTGTTGTTGAAATCAAAAACTCATTTATTCATAAGCCCAATATTTCGTTATATTTTATAACTTCCTCAGGAGCATGCTACAAAGGTATACAATAATTTATATAAACAATGAATTTGTGTGTGTGAGAACTACTTACAATTTGAGTTTCAAAAATGTTGATCTCTGTATGACATGTGTAAAATTAATGGGTACTAACGAGGACAAACACATTAAAATTGTTGTTTTAATTATTAAAAATTATAATTTTATTAAAATTGAAATTTATGTCAATAGATTAAAACTTCGAATGTGCAAGGATAACCAATGTGAGAACGGACGAATTTCTTGTTGTTTTTTATAAAAGAAGAGTAAGAAATTATATAGTATTTAAAATTGCAAAAATGATACGTGGTTTAACTGAAAAGTTAAAGTTGTTGTAGTTGTAAAACGTTCGAATAAATTATATTTAATTGACTGGTATCAGTTTTGAAATTTATACTATTGTGATTGTTGTTGATGTGAACCATTTCTAAAAATAAACGTTTTTTGTAATTATTTTCAGTTTCTAAAATTTTAATTCTACTGTAATCAAAAATATGATCGTGGTTTATGCTATGTGACGCCAGTGCGCATGAAACCTTGCCAATCCTACAATCGCTTTTATGTTGGGTTATTCGGTGTTTTAACTCTTACATTTAAATGTCTTTGTATGGAATGTTATAAATCGTTTTCCATTTGATGTGTTTATAATTTTTTTTTTTCTTCTCGTATATACAATATATTTTCATTGCATTCAACATATTGTTTTTAAAATGTCGAAATTTAAAATCTAACATGTCTGGTTTTGTTTACAAAATTGTTTATCAAATATTTTGCATGTTTTCAAATTTCAAAAAAATGTTAGCTCTATTTGTAGGTACCATTAATGCTCAATAACTTGCTTATTTTAAATGGAACACCCTGTATCTAACATCGTCATTTGATTTTAATTTTATTTTTCTTTTAAATGTTATTGAGGTTTCCTATACCTATCTCTTACAGTTTCTTTGTAAAAGTCAATTTAGTGTTTTAATTGGCGATTATGTGCTGAAAATTTGGTTAAATCAAGGTAGCTTGGACATGATGACACTAATTTCAGATATTAATTTTGTCTAATTTATTCTTGAAAAGTAGGCAGTGGTGCTTTGGACGTTGCTTCATATTTGTTTGAAAAAAAAAACAAAAATTAACCATTAACCACCATAAACTTAATACAAAAAAAGAAAAAAACAAACAAAAACAAAGAAACTAATGATTCACATATCATTCAAATTAAATTCCGTCATTTTCAATACATAAATAAATTTACATAAGATGACTAAGCGATCCACCGGCCGTGGAATATTTACGCACGATACGACTGCATACTAATTGACAGTTCAGGGCTGCTAGCATACATATATGGCTAGTTGGCCAATCGCAAACCCGATAACGCTAGAAATATCTCCCGCTACGTACGTGGTACAAACATGCCATGTTTATTTATTACAAAGTTTTACTCGTACTTTTGGAAAACATACCTCTGAAAATCCGACAAAAGATGCGGCTACAGATATATGGTGCTCCGTATTTCGGAGTTCATTAAATAGGCAATACTCTAATAGGTAAGTAGGACGTGGTAATTCACAGAACTGACCTGCAAGATGCCCAGACCTAACGACTCCAGATTTTTTGTTGTGGGGATATATGAAAAATATTGTATACAACATATGTACCACAAATAACACCTGACAATATGGAAACATTTCAACCAAGAATTTATTTATGTATTGAAAATGAGTGATATTTGAATCATTAGTTTCTTTGTTTCCTTTTGTATTAAGGTTATGGTGAAAATTTGTATGTAATAAGACATCTATCGGTTAATTTTTGTTTTGTTTCCAATAAATATGATACAACGTCCAATGCACCACTGCCTACTTTTCAAGAATAAATTAGACAAAATTAATATCTGTAATTAGTGTCATCATGTCAAAGCTACCTTGATTTAACCAAATTTTTAGTACATAATCGCCAATTAAAACACTAAATTGACTTTTACAAAGAAATTGTAAGAGATAGGTATAGGAAACCTTAATAACATTCAAAGGAGAAATAAAATTAAAATCGAATTACGACGTTAGATACAGGCTGTTCCATTTAAAATAAGCAAGTTATTGAGCATTAATGGTACCCACAAATAGAGCTAACATTTTAAGCACCCTGTATAATTTTTAGACAACATCTTTATTTTACCATTAGATGTAATGGTTGTGCGAATGAAATAATACAACTAGAAACACGTAACTTAAATTCGTACGCCAGGTACTCATTCTAAATATTGATCTACATTTTCAAAAATTGTTAAATATCTCAGAAAATATTGAACCTAGGTATAGGGAATATAACAGTAACTTGGCTTTATTTACTCTGCGTCATCGAAATATGTAATAATATACATGGTGTTCCATTTAAATTTTGATAACTTTGATGTGTAACTTTCTTTTGGGACATCCGGTATATTTCAAAATAATTTTAGAACGTGCTCCTAATGGACCTGCACATGCTCCAGCAAAAAGATTTGAAATATGTGTTACCGTTTTTTGTATATCAACCGAGGCGAATGTGGTGCCCCACCCTGTATATACAGGGTTGTCACCTAAGCGCGCGCTGGTCTATAGCTCCTAAACTAATGATGTTAGGAATTTCGTTCATATACTAATCTATACTACTTACAAGACTCTATTTCAGGAAAATATTTTTAAGTATATAAGGTGACCCAAATAAGTGTGAAGATATGGAAGTATTTTTTTTAATGACACCCCTTGTATTGTGTTGCACATTTCAGTTCATCTCAATGCACTTTATCAATTCCCAAAAAATTATTTCATTACTCCTGGTATTTCCAGAGAAATAAATGAAAAGTCATTAAAATGAAATTTTACGCACTAAAAATAGAAAATAAAAAAAAACGTAGGAGCAATTTTTTGACTCACAATTTAGTATGGAGTGAGTCGAGAAAGGTCTAAGGTTACTCTCACCTTGTTTACATTTCGTAAATTTTCTACAGGGTTACCAAAATTATGGTCGAACAATGACATATTTCAAACTAATTTTTCTCACTTTTTTCAAATGGAACACCCTGTATATTTATTCACCACTTGATGCAGAATTAAAAAACAAATATTTTTTGTAAGTACAACTGTATTTAAATTCTCGACGGTTTTCTAGATATTTATGGAAAACCATTTATTTGGTTTTCCACGGTAAATTTTTGTTAATAGATCAAATCGGTTATGGAAAAAAATTACTCGTTGGTATGACAATGTTATTAATTATTGTCGTATTATTCTGACACTCGGCGACATCTTGCACATATTATCTTTCTTTCTTAATAAAAATGAACTATACGATCCAAGAATCAACTGATATGATTTACATTCTCGGAGAATGTTTAAAGAATTGTCTTCTAGCATCCAGAGTGTACGGCGAGAGGTTTCCTGATAGAAGGCACCCAGATGAAAGAGCATTTCAAAGATTGATGGATCGATTTAACAGGACTGGGACAGTTAAATATGAAAAACATGACAGAGGCCCATATTAAATGATGAAAACGAATTTAACATTATTGCAAGTGTTGTTGAAAATCCACATAGGAGTACAGCCGACATTAGTGATTTGCTGCACATAGGTCAAACTTCAGTTAAAAAGATTTTGAAGAAGCATCATTTCCATCCATATCACGTACAAATGAGTCAAGCACTTCTACGGCAAGATTTCGAAAACAGGATAAATTTTTGTAATTGGGGTCTCGCTCGAATTCAAGATGTACGGTTTTTTAATACTGTATTGTTTACCGATGAAGCAACTTTCCACAATAATGGTCATGTGAACAGGCATAATCTACATTATTACGCCAATGTGAATCCAAATTTTAATAGGGCAGTTGACCGGCAACACAGGTGGAATGTAAACGTCTAGGGAGGTATAATTGGAGACCATATTATAGGACCCCATTTCTTTGATGGACATCTCAATGGTGATATTTTTCAAAGATTTTTGGACGAAGACCTTGATAATCTTCTAGAGAATATACCATTAGGGCTATTAAGAAGAATGTGGTTCCAGTTAGACGGGGCGCCTGCTCATTTCAGTATGCAAATTCGACATACTTTGAATGAGAAGTTTCCAGGTCGCTGGATTGGAAGACAAGGACCTGTTCCATGTCCCGCAAGGTCACCAGATCTGACCAAAATTGATTTTTTCCTGTGGGGGTATGTTAAAGATCTGGTCTACCGTATACCACCAACTACACAAGAAAACATGCGGGAAAGAATACGAGAAGCCTTTGATACAGTTACTCTTTTAATGTTACAAAATACAAATAGGTCTTTAACAAACAGGTTAAATCTGTGTTTACAAGAAAATGGTAGATTGTTTGAATACTTTGAATTTAATCATGTGTAAAATTCTCTAATGTTATTCATAGTTAAATGTTAATACAAATTTACCGTGGAAAACCAAATAAATGGTGTTCCATAAATATCTAGAAAACTATCGAGAATTTAAATACAGTTTTACTTACAAAAAATATTTGTTTTTTAATTCTGCATCAAGTGGTGAAAAAATATACAGGGTGTTCCATTTGAAAAAAGTGAGAAAAATTGGTTTGAAATATGTCATTGTTCGACCATAATTTTGGTAACCCTGTAGAAAATTTACGAAATGTAAACAAGGTGAGAGTAACCTTAGACCTTTCTCGACTCACTTCATACTAAATCGTGAGTCAAGAAATTGCTCCTACGTTTTTTTTTATTTTCTATTTTTAGTGCGTAAAATTTCATTTTAATGACTTTTCATTTATTTCTCCGGAAATACCAGGAGTAATGAAATAATTTTTTGGGAATTGATAAAGTGCATTGAGATGAACTGAAATGTGCAACACAATACAAGGGGTGTCATTTAAAAAAAATACTTCCATATCTTCACACTTATTTGGGTCACCTTATATACTTAAAAATATTTTCCTGAAATAGAGTCTTGCAAGTAGTATAGATTAGTATATGAACGAAATTCCTAACATCATTAGTTTAGGAGCTATAGACCACCGCGCGCTTAGGTGACAACCCTGTATATATGTATATATCCGGCTATATATATATATATATATATAATGAGGGTAAAAGTATCGACCGTACTTGTTAGGGCAAAACACGAAATGTCAGGGTAATCGGTCTGTTGTTGAAATTAAAAACTCATTTATTCATAAGCTCAATATTTCGTTATATTTTATAACTTCTTCAGGAGCATGCTACAAAGGTATACAACAAATTATAAAAAAGCAATTAATCTATGTGTGTGTGAATTACTTACAATTTGAGTTTTAAAAATGTTGATCTCTGTATGACATGAGTAAAATTAATCGGCACTAACGAGGACAAACACTTTAAAATTGTTGGTTTAATTATTAAAAATTATAATTTTATTAAAATTGAAATTTATGTCAATAGATTAAAACTTCGAATGTGCAAGGATAACCAATGTGAGAATGGACGAATTTCTTGTTGTTTTTTATAAAAGAGGAGTAAGAAATTATAAAGTATTTAAAATGCAAAAATGATACGAGGTTCAACTGAAAAGTTAAAGTTGTCGTTGTAGTTGTAAAACGTTCGAATAAATTATATTTAGTTGACTGGTATCAGTTTTGAAATTTATACTATTGTGATTGTTATTGATGTGAACCATTTCTAAAAATAAACGTTTTTTGTAATTATTTTCAGTTTCTAAAATTTTAATTTTACTGTAATCAAAAATATGATCGTGGTTTATGCTATGTGACGCAAGTGCGCATGAAACCTTGCCAATCCTACACTCGCTTCTATGTTGGGTTATTCGGTGTTTTTACAGTTGCGATGTTTGACCTATGTAGAAGCTATTGCAACTATTACACGGTATGCTATAAACGGTGTTACAAATTTCTAAGGTTGGGGTTTTATCCTTAGGTTTCGTTAATATATTACGTATAGTGTTAGTGTTGTATTTGGCGATTTTGATATTATTAAATGATTTAAAGTTAGCAATTATTTTATCAGTTAAATCGTGAATATAAGGTATCTTCCTGTAGATGACGACTCCATTCGCAATCGGATCCTCTGTTGGACCATCGAAAACATTGGAATTATAAATTAATTGATTTAAAATCTTTTTTGGATAGCCGTTATTGGTAAAAATGTCAAATAACTTTTTTAAGTTATCCTGAACAAAAGAATGGTGGCTGATATGTAAAATTCTATTTTTGAGAGCAATGACTGTGTTGTATTTTTGATTAATGGGATGGTTGGAGTGAAAGTTAATAAATCTACCAGAAGCTGTGGGTTTCTGGTACCAATCAAGAATGATTTTATTTTCTTGTGTTCGGATAACTCTAGTGTCCAAAAAGGAACACTTCGTGATGATTCTGTTTCAATTGTGAATTGTATATGTGTATTGAAAGCGTTGAAAATGTCAAGTGTCTGCTGGATCATATTGTTAGGGACAGCTGTGATTAAATCATCAACATATTTGAAAATAAAAGGTGGTTGAAATGGTAGTTTAGGTAAAGTGTCATCTAGTAAGAAATCTAGAACTATTAATGCTAATATGGGACTAATAGGAGAACCCATCGGTACACCAAAAGTTTGTTGGTGGAATGTGTCATTAAAAGAAAAATACCAGTTGTCAAAAGTGAATTCGATTAAATCCAAAAAGTTGGATTTATCTAACTGGCTATGAGGTTCTATTAGATCCCAATTAGAGTCCAAAATAGAGATAATTAAGTGCTGTGGTATGTTAGTAAAAAGTGAAGTTACATCTAAAGATATTATAACGTAATCAGCCGGCAATGCCATTCCCTCAACCACATCCACAAATGAGAAGGTGTCTTTGATGTTGTAATTGGTTCTATCTGCAAAACTGAGGGTGAGAATGTTGGACAAATATTTTGATAGGTCATAGGTGACAGAGTTGATGGAACTAACTATAGGACGGACAGGAGTATTGATTTTATGGATCTTTGGCAGTACGTATAATTTGAGTGGAGTGCAGTTGTGTTTAGTTAATTGCCTAGCGACGTTGGTAGAAATTTGTGATTTTTGTTCAAGCTGTTTGATGAGCTTGTTGAGTTTGGTTTGAATCCTTGTAGTGGGATTGTTATTAAGTTTTTTGTAGGTGACATTATCACCTAATAGTTGTTCAGTTTTTTCTATATAATCTACCTTATTCATGGCTACTGTGCACCCACCTTTATCAGATTGCAGGATATACAAGTTGGGGTGTTGTTTAAGGAAATACACAGCACTTAATTATCTCTATTTTGGACTCTAATTGGGATCTAATAGAACCTCATAGCCAGTTAGATAAATCCAACTTTTTGGATTTAATCGAATTCACTTTTGACAACTGGTATTTTTCTTTTAATGACACATTCCACCAACAAACTTTTGGTGTACCGATGGGTTCTCCTATCAGTCCCATATTAGCATTAATAGTTCTAGATTTCTTACTAGATGACACTTTACCTAAACTACCATTTCAACCACCTTTTATTTTCAAATATGTTGATGATTTAATCACAGCTGTCCCTAACAATATGATCCAGCAGACACTTGACATTTTCAACGCTTTCAATACACATATACAATTCACAATTGAAACAGAATCATCACGAAGTGTTCCCTTTTTTGGACACTAGAGTTATCCGAACACAAGAAAATAAAATCATTCTTGATTGGTACCAGAAACCCACAGCTTCTGGTAGATTTATTAACTTTCACTCCAACCATCCCATTAATCAAAAATACAACACAGTCATTGCTCTCAAAAATAGAATTTTACATATCAACCACCATTCTTTTGTTCAGGATAACTTAAAAAAGTTATTTGACATTTT
This sequence comes from Holotrichia oblita, assembly GCA_023690525.1. Taxonomy (NCBI): domain Eukaryota; kingdom Metazoa; phylum Arthropoda; class Insecta; order Coleoptera; family Scarabaeidae; genus Holotrichia; species Holotrichia oblita. The sequence goes on along the minus strand of CM043021.1, from coordinate 40,899,212 downwards.
TACCAATAACGGCTATCCAAAAAAGATTTTAAATCAATTAATTTATAATTCCAATGTTTTCGATGGTCCAACAGAGGATCCGATTGCGAATGGAGTCGTCATCTACAGGAAGATACCTTATATTCACGATTTAACTGATAAAATAATTGCTAACTTTAAATCATTTAATAATATCAAAATCGCCAAATACAACACTAACACTATACGTAATATATTAACGAAACCTAAGGATAAAACCCCAACCTTAGAAATTTGTAACACCGTTTATAGCATACCGTGTAATAGTTGCAATAGCTTCTACATAGGTCAAACATCGCAACTGTTAAAACACCGAATAACCCAACATAGAAGCGATTGTAGGATTGGCAAGGTTTCATGCGCACTTGCGTCACATAGCATAAACCACGATCATATTTTTGATTACAGTAAAATTAAAATTTTAGAAACTGAAAATAATTACAAAAAACGTTTATTTTTAGAAATGGTTCACATCAATAACAATCACAATAGTATAAATTTCAAAACTGATACCAGTCAACTAAATATAATTTATTCGAACGTTTTACAACTACAACGACAACTTTAACTTTTCAGTTGAACCTCGTATCATTTTTGCATTTTAAATACTTTATAATTTCTTACTCCTCTTTTATAAAAAACAACAAGAAATTCGTCCATTCTCACATTGGTTATCCTTGCACATTCGAAGTTTTAATCTATTGACATAAATTTCAATTTTAATAAAATTATAATTTTTAATAATTAAACCAACAATTTTAAAGTGTTTGTCCTCGTTAGTGCCGATTAATTTTACTCATGTCATACAGAGATCAACATTTTTAAAACTCAAATTGTAAGTAATTCACACACACATAGATTAATTGCTTTTTTATAATTTGTTGTATACCTTTGTAGCATGCTCCTGAAGAAGTTATAAAATATAACGAAATATTGAGCTTATGAATAAATGAGTTTTTAATTTCAACAACAGACCGATTACCCTGCCATTTCGTGTTTTGCCCTATATATATATATATATGGTCTGAAACTACTTGGAACTTGTGCCCTAATAGTCAGTGTTGCCAATAACGTATTGCTTCTTTTATTGCAATACACTCCAGATAAATTGCTTTCTTCTTTGTTTGCGTTGGGGTAAATTTCTTCGAGAAGTACGCCACTAGATATAATTTACCATTATCTTAGATCTGTTTTAACACTGCTCCAACACCGAGGTTACTCGCATCTGTAAAAAAAAAATGTCGCCGTTTTTGGATCAAAAATTGACAAAATTGGACTCTGGCATAAGTATTCTTTTTATTCCATTGAACGTTGTATCACATTCTTCTGTCCATCGAAAGTCTGTATTATTCCGCAGGAGATTGTGAATTGGTTCAAGTATTCTCGTATAATCTGGAATATATTTATGATAAACATTTATTTTCCCTAAGAATTGACGAACATTTTTCTTGTTTTGTGGTTTTGGAAAATCTTTTATCGATTTTAAATTATCATGATGTGGTCTGACCGAATTGTATCCCAGTATATGTCCCAAATAATTCACTAAGAACTGTGCAAAATTGCATTTTGATCATTTTAACCGGAATCCTTCTAATTTAATTGCCTGTATAGTTTATTTATGTGACATAAGTGCTCTTCAAAGCTCGTAGAAGATACCAAGATGTCATCAATATAATTTATATAAAAATCTTGGAGTGCATTACGCCGAATTGCGGAAGCTAGAGCTCGTTGAAAAATTACTGGTGAAATTTTTAGACCAGACGGTAACCTTTTCCATTGGTAATGACCAGTCTGTGTAACAACAGCAGTCTTATGACGATCTTTCGATCTTATTGCTATAGACCAAAAAGCGGAATTGATATCAAAAACCGAATACCATTTACAATTTCGTGTTTTTACTATGATATCTTCAATCCGTGGAAACGGTTGTGATTCTGGTATTAAAATTTTGTTCAGCTAACAAAAATCAATGCACAACCATAAACGTCCACCATCTTCTTTCTTGTATGCCAAAGTTACTGGTGCAGTAAAAGGAGCTTCTGATTCCTCTATCAGACCTGTCTCAAGTAACTTTGTTATTTGACTCTCTATTTCTTGTTCATCTGGAATCGAGCATCTATAAGGTTTTTTTTGATATATGTATATATATTTATTTTCCATCAGTTTAATATGTGCTGCTGGATTTTCTACTTGCCCAATATCATATTTGTGATTAGCAAATACTGCAAAATTTTTATTTATCACTTTAGAAAGTTTACTTTTTTTTTGGTGGTCTAAATGTTGCAATTTATCTGCATATGCAGATGTTTCTTCTTCATTGTAATTCAATTGGACAATTTTTTTTTCTTGAAAATTTCCTACTTTTTCTATATTATTATCATTAACTCGTTGAAGAATATCTAGGTTATCATCTTGTATTAAACGAAATTTCTGAATAGCATCTAATCCTAATAATACATCATATGAAAAATTATCATTCTTAATTACATGGACTCCTACTTGTTCTATTTTATGAATCTTCATAGGTAATTTTATTTTATTATAGCTTTTTTGCACACCACTAATTGTCTTAAATGTTTGTTCATTTTTTAAAATCTTATCCTTAACATCTTCTATAATCTTCGAATTTATTAAAGTTATGTTTGATCCACTGTCATAAATTCCAGTAACTTCTTTTTTATTTACTGTAACAGTTAATCGAATTAGTGGTGTGTAACTTCGTTTTTTGACTCTTCGTGAGCATTAACGGCAATATCTTCAATCTCTGTTAGATTTACACATTTCTCATTATTACTACGTCTATTATTTCTACAATTTTCAATTGGATGAAAACGTCCTGGATATCCATGTGACTCACATATAGTACATGGTCGTTTTTCTGTGGTTTTCTGTTTTCTTATGTCCATAGAACGCGTATCATTCCTATTATTAGAAGTTATTGATCTTACTTCATTCTTCTTTATTCTAGGATATGATTGTGTATATCTACGTAAAAAGTGCAATTAGCTATTAAAAATACAAGCATTTCTCATTAATTCAACTTTAAAAAGAAATAATTAGCAAATGATTTGTCCTAGGTGCACAAAATGAGGTATCAATAGAAAGCGTAGTAAAAGAGCTTTTCGATATGCTAAAAATATACACGGTGTTCCATTTCAAAATTTCGAGATTTCTTCGATTTTGCAATATTGTGAACACCCTGTATAAAGCGAACAGTTGCAAAATTTATTTCACATAGCCACGACAGATCATACTAGTAGAAAATATTCTACTCTGTCGGTTTCGAAATTTTTGTTTTTGCCTATGCAGAATAGACTACTGAAATGTATCAATTTATCAAGTAAAATAATTATTTACACAAAAACTATCAACTTTAGACTTATATACAACATTATATCGATATAACCAGCTTTCAAGGGCGGATCATTTTATCTATTACTATACAGAGTGTTCCATTAAAAAAAAAAAATAATAAGCGTGTAATCTTCCGTCCCCGCTTCGTTGCCGGACCCTGTATAACAGCCGCCATAAACATCCAAACTATACCCAAGTGCTGTTATACTTATTAATCCACCAGTGTATACATATCCGGCACTACACCGAAATAAAATTTCAATCCAAGAAAATCACTGGCACCCTTGCCATAACAATACGTGCGTCTCTGCCTCGAGTCAGTACAGGAAGAACGTTTTCCTCGCGAAGAGATTCAAGCGATAACGCGCAAACGTGTGTTCAGCGCCGAAATTACTTAAAGTAAACAAAATTTATGGACCCAAAACACCCTGAACCGTAAGCAACCCAAACTGACCTCAGATAAACAGTACGTTCCAAAAATAAATACCAAAAATACGCTAATTGAAAATAAAACGTTACATAATTTCGAATAATTTGATTGTTAATCGCGAATTCGCATTTCTCTATGTTTTTAATCATAATTTTACAATCATCGTATCCTTTTCTTGATTACAGGTTTTGATTAATTTATTTTCTTTAAGGCTGAGTAATAATTTTATATTGAATTCTAAATTTCTGATTTCTATGTCTTTAACAGTGAATGTTTGATACATACAATTTTCATAATTATTGTCAAATTGTAAAATATGAATTTCACACGGGGATTTATTAGAAATTCTATTTTCTACCTCATGATCACATAAGTAGGTATTTTTGATTAATTGTTTACAAATTCTATTGGATGTTATATAACTTTTCTCTTTTAATCCTACATATCTAAGTTTTGGTACTACTTGTATATATGAGTTATTATGTACAAAAACGGGCAATGCATTAAGGTGATAGTATTGGAACATTTCCTTACTTATTATAGGTATTGCTAAAATAAATGTGAAGTGATCTTTTGTCTGATAGACTTTAACTTTGATTCTATTTGATAAATATTCTCTATAAAGCTATTAAAAGGAAATTTGCTATTTTTATTTAAATGAATAGATACTACGTTATTTAACAATAATTGTGGACTAATTACTATTGGATGAAGGATTTCGATTTTCGCAAAGGCCAGGGCTGTAGTTAGTTCTTCTAGTTCTTGTTTCAGGGGGTTGGGAAGAGGACTTGATAGTTTAGTACGCTTTTCTCATCTTGGGTGACTCGATTGGTTTCTATGATGTTGGCTAACTGCTTTTGGTTGACCAGAAGTGCTTTGGCGGTGTCCTCGAATTGGGTACTGGCGTTCTTTATTAATTTTATTTGGTCCTTGAAAGCGGCTTTTATTGATTTTTGGTTTTCTTGTATTTCTTCTATTTGTTGTTCGTATCTTCTCCCATCTTCGCCGTCTAGATTACCAGTAATTGCTTTTATAACTCCTCCTACGATGTTGAATGCTCCTTGTCTTTGCCTTGAGATTAGTTGGATCGAATTTATCAGTTGTTTAATCTTATCTTTCTCTCTATTACGTAAATATTTTAGCCCTTTGATTTCAGTGGAAGTATTGTTGATAAGAAGTTTATCCCTTTGTTGCAAGTATATGTTCCAAAACCTATTTAATTGCGAATAATCCTGACGAATAATGAGTTCATATTTATCTTCAATGTTGTAAGCAGTGCCTAATTTTAGGGGTAAAAGTCCAATTTGGTTGTTTATTTTATCTATCACTGCTGATCCTCTGCCACTGAGGATTCTGGAACAAAGCCCAATTTTAATGAGTTGATATGGTATTTCAAATTTTATTTTTTGTGGTTTTAACTTCCACTGTTTCATTATCTAATATTTTTGTTACTGTAGATGGCGCTCAATACCGCTCAGTAGTTTTCTGCGTATAATATTTGGATGGTTTAACATATACTTTCTGCCTTATCTTCAGATCAGTGAATTGTCGTTGTTCGTTCTTCTTGTTTATTGTTTTCTCTTTATTTTCTTGCATCTTACGGAAGAGGTGTTCATAAAGGCGCTTCGTTCTTTCCTTCTGGTTTTGTATATATTCTTGGAAATATATACTTCATCATAATATAGGTCCATGGGTTCTTTGGAGCTAGTGTGACCATAGAGTAATTCAAATGGAGTTATTCCTGTTGCGGAATGATTGGTGGAATTATATGCCAAAATTGCTAGTCGAACCAGTTGTTTAACGTCTTGTGTGACTTTTTGATTTTTTAGAATATGGACATGTTCCAATAGGGTAGAATGGAATCGTTCAATTGGTGAATTGGAATTTGGGTTTTGAGACGTGGTATAATGTAGTTCTATCTTATATAACTGAGGGTGATATTGTTAAATTCTAGTCCTTTATCCATTACCATTTCTTGCGGTGTTCCATGTATGCTGAAGTTTTCAGTAAGTTTGTCTACTATTTCTACTGCTGTTTTTCCTTGAATTGGGTAGGCTTGAGCATATTTACTGAATGCGTCTATTATTGTTAGGAAATTTTGACCATTTATACTAACAGTGTCGATGTGCATCTTATCAAACCGTTTGTCAACTTTTTCCGTGATTTGAAAGGGTATCTTTGGTGGTCTTCTGTCGTATTTATTTCTTTGACATATTTCGCAATTCTTGATGTAGTTGGTAACATCTGACTTCATCTGTGGCCAGTAGAAAGCTTCGCTGATTTGCTTATAGGTTTCGTTGATTCCTCGATGGTCGCTTTTACCTTCATGATATTGCATAATGATTTCCAATTTTTCTTCAGTCTTTTCTAATATTCGAACTCTTCGGGTGCTGCGGTATATCTTTGGCCCTTGGTTGTGTTCGACGTACACATTATATAAATTCTTATAAAAGTCATTGGCAGTGTATATGAAGTGTTTTCCTGGAGGCATTATTTCCTTTACCAAATTGATTAATTCTTGTAGTAGATTTTGCTTGTTGATTTTTACATGGTGTATGGAATTTCTATTACTAGTAGTGTGGATTTTGGTGGTAGGAAAGATGTGGGATTCTATAAAATTTGACTCTTTTGCGTATTGATTGTTCGGTTTCCGAGAGGGTACGTGAGGCGAATGATATAGATTTATCCTGTCCTACTATTCCTTGAGATAATACTGCCCCTAATGCGGCATCCGTGGTAACAATAAAGCGTTTTGTAAAGTCCGGATATTGTAATATTAGTTCATTGCAAAGGACATTTTTACAAAGGTGAAACGTTTTCTTATATTCTTCGGTTAATTCGACTTTGGCGCTTTTCTTTAGACATTTGGTCAGGGGTTTCGTTATTTTGGCGAAGTCTTATATAGGTAACGGATATTTCTTGATTGCTTCTATTTTGTCTGGATTGGGTTTTACTCCATCTGGTGTGATTACATGACCGAGGTATGAAGATTCTTTTCTCAAAAATTCATATTTATCGAGAGAAATCTTCATATTGGCTTCCCGTAACTTCTCGAATACTTTACGCAGTTTTTGTTGGTGTTCTTCCAGTGAAGTTGCGTATACAACTATGTCATCTAGGTATACGTGACATGTGTTATTCGTTAGTCCTCTTAGGATGTGGTTCATAACGCGTTGGAATGTTGCTGGAGTATTTTTCAGTCCAAATGGCATCCTTGTAAATTCGTAGTGTCCATCCTCAGTGCTAAATCCTGATGCCAGATGGTGGTGAAGTAGTTTGCCCGACCTAGTTTGTCCAAAATATCACTTATATTCGGAATCGGGAACTTATCGTCAATTGTTTTCTCGTTCAACTACAATCGATTACAATTTTTGATACCGGAAGCGTCCATGTTTTTGGGAACTATCGCAACTGGTGCTGACCATGGGCTAGAGCTTTCTTGTATTATTTTTTTGATCCTTACTATTATTATTACTTGCTTGTCGACTTCTTCTTTTTGAGCTGGCGATTTCCTATATGGTTTGAGATAGACTCAAGTTTCGTCTTTTAATCTTATTTGGTGTTTTACTTGTGATGTGAATGTGAGTGGTATTCTGTCATCATGGCATAGATCCTTGTATTCGAAACATAGATTTCTGATAATTGCTTATTCTTCTGTGTCTAAGTAATCAATGCGTCACTTTTGAATGACATTATTTTTCTGTATTTTCTAATTTCTTTGGCACCTGGTTGATCTTCCGTTTTTCCTCTGTTAACTAGTACAACGTGGTAGCTACGGGTTTATCCACTTTGACTTGGATTGGATATTCATTGAAATTTATTACTTCTGTGATGACTTGGTAGTTTTCAGATATGGTGACATTTTCTGGGATTTCTACTCCTGGGCGGTTATTCTCGAATCTGAGGGAATGGAAATTTCAAGAGAATTGTCAAAAAATTCCTACAATTTCAATAGTTCCTATTCTGGAGTTGACTTTCTCACTTTTTCGTAACGAGTAGTATCGAGGAGTGAGCGGTGAAAGTTACTCCTGGGAGTGCTATTTTTCCACTGTTTCGAGAATAACCCCCCTGGTATAATTTCTTGGTGTGCAATTAGTACTTCCTGTAGGTTCCGATCGACTGGTAGACGGACTCTTCTTCGTTCTCTTGGTCCTATTTGGATTGTTGGATCTTCTAGGTGTAGTGGAATTTCAGTGAACTTGGTTCGTAGTACTTTCTCCTTGAAGTCTATGACAGCGCCCATTTGTTCCAACAATTTTAATCCAAGAAGGCGTTCGTATTTTCTTGAAAAATTCACGATGTTAAATTTATGCATTTGATCGTAGGCATTGAAGGTAGCCAAAGAGGGTATTTCCAAAATATAATTGTGATGAGTAGTGCCATGCATGGTGGTAACAGTAAATGGGGTATATAGGATATATTCGGGAAATTTGGATTCAGCTATTTTGGTGGATATAGATGAGACGGAAGCTCCAGTGTGTATAAGAAATTTTGCGTTTATTTCTCGGATTCTTATGTATAGTAGGCGGATAGCGTGTTGGTGGTTAAACTCTAGGTGTTCTAATTCGGGTTGTTGTTCTGAGGTGGTGGTTCTTCGGCTGAGGCTCCAGTCGGAAAATCCTGTTCTTCCTGTACTTCCCATCCAAAAGGTTCAGTTGGGTCGTCACATTCTGGTTGGTATTCGTATTGTTCGTTATTTTCGGCTTCCTCTTGCTCTTGTTGGTAAAGTTCTTTGGAGGTCCGCTTAGTTTGTGGGATGGATGGACCGAAAGGCGTTGTTCAATTTCTGATTCTACTGGTACTGGGATCTATGTCCATTGGTTGTTGCCTTGACTGTCTTTTATCCATTTGCTGGCCTGGTGTCTTCGCAAATTTGAATGAAGTGGGTTTGGGTGTTTGAAATCTATTTGGATTGGGAAAAAATTGTTGTGGAAGAGGCCGTTGGTTTGGATAACGAGGTGGGGGTTGAAAGTGGGGTAATTGTTGAAAAGGTCATTGTTGGCCAAAGAAAGGGTTTGTGCGGCTGAAGTTTGTTGTTGGGGTCGTATATTAGGAAATGCCGTCCTTGGAAAGTTATTCATTGTTTCTGGAGTGATTTGCTGTAGTGGTTTATGTTGGCTTTGGGGTGCGGTTTGTGCTTTGGGTGCTTTTGTACGTCTGGAGGGCTGCATTCTTGTATAGAGTTGTCTTGTGAGGGATTAATTCCTCTCCTGTATCTACCTGCATTTTCGTAAGCACAAGATTAAGTATATCTTTAGTTCGCTGGCCAAAGGTGTAGGGATTTTCGGCTTTCCTTGGTTGTTCAGACATCAGATCATTTAGTAGACAATCTTCTGATCTTTGATCTAAATATGTAGATTGCAAGAGACTTTTTATGTCTGCCCACGTACTTAATTTTCGTGACCATATTAATGCTTGGGCCTCGTCGCCTAATCTAGGTTTTATAATTTTGACTGACATTGATAGTGTTAGCCGGATTTGTTCTATCAGCATAAGTTGTTAATAGATCTGTGCAAGCATCGATAAATAAAGGTAGTACATTCGGATCGCCAGAAAATACAGGTATTGTTGAAATTTCAGCCTGCGTGATTGAACTACGCGTTAGGCATGTTTATTGTTAAATTTTCTATTGCTGTTACTAAGTTTTCAAATAACATAAAATTTCTTTATTTACAGGGTTGTGAAAATCAAGATGATCATTTTCTGTTGTCTTTCCTTTCTTTTTCTTCTCTGCTTCTCTCTTGTTTCTTAAGTATGGTAATCGTTTGGTCCTTTCGAGATTTTGATCGATTGGATTGTTGACTTGCCTCGTTGTGTGGAGATTTGGATCTACACAACCGTCCTTAACTATGGCAAGGATTGTTTCCTTTTACCACGTTGCCTCGAGAGTTGTATCGATGCAACCGTTGTGGATTGTCGAAATATGGTTTCATACCAAAAGAATTTGAATTCACTCACGATTTGGGGTTGGTAATCCTCTTCGTGATAGCCACTGCATCCTACTGACTTCGCCAGTTATGTTTTTTAAAAAGAAAAACATGAAAAAAACTTTATTTCGAACTAATTCACAAATGTCCAGTGTATTATAACGTTCCATTCAGAATACTACTACTTATTTCCTAATTACATACATGCTTTTTTATACAGGGTGTCCATTTAGTGCGCCCGTGGACGATATCTAATAAATGCGTAATTGTAGAAAGAAATGTTTCATATAAGAAATATTTGATTTACAACGGTGCATTTCCTAAAATTATTTTCGACTATACAGGCTGTTCGGTTATTGATAAACGATGTCTAACTTTAAAATTTTATATATATTATTTTATATTCTGATGGTTCATAATATTCTACATAAAAATGGTCTAAAACATTTTCCCCAAAACTTAACAGTTTCCCAGATAAATGATATTTTTTGAAAATTTTACCATTTGCATCATCTGCGTAAATATTTAATATCTCACTTCGATATTAAAAAATTATATTTGTCAGCATTTTAGATGATATTCAAACGTATCCATCAGCGCTCTTGATATTTTATTTTTTCTTTTAATAATAATAAATCAACGCGTGCGATTAGCGAAAGTGTAATCAATAATATCTTCATTTTTTAAATGGAACGGTATGAGTACTTTTGCATATTCAATTAGCTCTCTTAATAACCTCCCACTTTTGTAATAAATGTGCTATACCTATCTTTCATAATTTGAGAGTTAATAAAGATGTTCCGAGAAACCGCGCAAATGGCACATTCTGTGCAGTGTAGTATTTAATAGTAGGCACTAGTAGGCTGACAAATGTCACCGCAAATCATGACATATGATGAAGTTAATAGTTAATGTTTGACAGTAGTTGCTAGTGGTTTCATTTATGTTTTGACTATTAATAAAAACAGCTTAAAATGAATTTTTGTCAAGCGGAATTAGTAAGTATGATTTATGCCATTGGAGAAAGTGATGGAAATTGTCTCCTAGCGTCACGTTTGTACGCACAAAAGTTACCCGGGAGGAGACAGCCTAATGAACGGTCCACAAAAAATTGAAGGAACGATTTGAGCGTACAGGAAGTGTGGCATATGAGAAAACAAATAGGACAAATATTGTTTTAGACGAAGAGAATAAACTGAATATTGTGTTGACGGTAGTGGAAGAACCTAATATAAGCGTTCGAGAGATTGCCGCAGATTTAGATCTAAAAAAATCATCAGTCAACAAATGCATAAAGCAAGAAAAATTTTATCCATACCGTGCCCAGTAGCACCAAGAGTTGACGCAAACTGATTTTGCGAATAGAATGTTGTGTTATTAAAGAACTTAAATAGATTCCGAACTAATAATAAACTTTATTAAAAGAATGTAACGTCAATAATAACAGCAAAGAAAAAGAATACGCCATGCCACACCCGTAAAAAACCTTCTTCTCTCCTCTAGAAAATCCCCTATGTTTTTTTAGCCGACGACCTTCCCCCACGCTTCCCGAGATGTCGCCTCCGCCGTCAGTTTCAATTTTCGCCCTTTACATTCGGCCACCCTGAAATAATTAATGTCCTCATTAATTAATTTGTATTATCCTTCCAACAAGTCGATCAGATCTTGATGATCCATCGGCTCGTCGGATGCTTCGCCATTGTCAACGCCGTTATCCCCAGCAGTTGTACTGCTATACCGCCTTAGTGAGTCTGCAGACGCTATCGCCGTGAAATTTTTGTAGCCCCTAACGCCTTTCACCGTGCTTATTTTGTAACGATCATTTCCCATTACTTTAACTACTCTATATGGGCCATTATATTTGTTAGTTAATTTGCGATTGATGCCCTTTTCGATCGCTACAGTGCTTGCCTGTCGCCAAAGCACCAAATCACCCACCTTATATATGGTTGCAACCTTCCGCCTTTTATCGTAGCGCGCTTTCATCGCCTCGCCCGCCATAGTCAGGTTTGTTTCTGCCCTTCGTCTACGTCTTAATACTTGCTCCTTAATCGCCTCATAAGAGTTGCCACTCTGATTCGCCTCTTGCACGCCTTCAGCTAAGTTCGCCAAAGGACCTCCACCACCGCCATGAGCAAAGAGAAGCTGTGAGGGAGAGCTTCCTGTACTAGCGCTTACACTGTTATTCATACCCCATATTACTTCTGGAAGTTTCTCATCCTAATATCTCTCCTCTTGCACCGTAGTCGCTAACGCGTCAACTATGGTGCGATTCTGTCGCTCTACCTGACCATTCGCCCTTGGTGTTGCTACAGCATTCAACACGTGCTTCACACCATGTTCCGCCATGAAACTAGCGAACGCCTTGCTAGTGAACGCCAGACCGCGATCTGAGATAACTCGCCTTGGGTACCCGTACTCAGAAAATAATTCTTTCAACTTTGTGATCGCCTCAGCCGAACCGAGTGTTCTAGTAGGCCTCGCCAATGTAAATTTCGTAAATCCGTCCACCAACGCCAATATGTAGGAGTTTCCCCGCCTACTCCTACAAAAAGGACCCACATGGTCAATGTGCACCGTATCAAAGGGTATCGCCACCTTTTCAATAGGATGCAAATAGCCTTCCGCTCGCCCATATTTGCCTTTACTGAAAGCACAACTCAGACAGGAGGTAACGTATTTTTTGACAAAACGCCCCATTTTTGGAAACCAGTATTCCCTCTTTAACATCTCTAGACACCTCTGCACGCCCAAGTGTCCAGCATCATCGTGATACCTACGGAGAAGGTTGAATTTCGCCATTGAAGGTACATACAATCGATCGCCCAAAAGAGTGCGCCGGTATAATCGCCCACCGTGCACCTTATAGTCAGCCTTCAACCCCTTGTCTGCAATCCCAGATGCTAACTTTGTCAGGATACTCTGTGCTTTCTCATCCTGCAACTGTACAGTCAAAAACCAATCCTCCTCAGTCATATTAACTATGTTAACAGCAACAGGATTCCTACTCAGAGCATCGACATGTAGCATTTTTGAGCCAGGTCGATATTCCATTTCCATATCGTATTCCTGCATCGCCATCCACCATCTCGCAACCCGAGGTACTAAGTCCTTTTTTAGCATGGTCGCCCTTACCGCCGAACAGTCTGTAATCACCTTAAAATGTACGCCTATCAAGTAAACTCGGAAACGCTTTACCGCCTCTACCACGGCTAAGGTCTCCAACTCATAGCCGTGATACATCTGTTCATTCGCCGTTGTAGCCTTGCTAAAATAAAAGACAGGCCGCCAATCGCCGTTGTTTTGCTGTTGCATTAGTATTGCACCCAATCCAATCTTACTGGCATCCGTGTGGAGCTCTATAGCTGCTCCGCCAACGTATAACGCCAAGACAGGTCTATTGACGAGACTCTGCTTCAGCAGGTTAAACGCCTCCTCCTGCTCATCGCCCCATATCCATGGTGCATGCTTCTTTGTGAGTTCCGTCAGAGGCCTCGCCATTTTTGCAAAATCTCTAACGTACTTACGGAAATAACTTGCCAGCCCTAGGAATTGTCTGACACCATGAACATCGGTTGGAGTTTTAAATCTCTCAACCGCTGAAATTTTTCCTGGTCCTGGTCGAACTCCACCTTCAGAGATCTCGTGGCCTAGATAATTAATAGTGGGTTTAAAAAACTACATTTTGATAAATTAAGTTTAAGCCCCGCTCGAGCAACCAACACCAGCACACGCCTAAGCAAGTCAAGACCGCCTTCTACCGTAGGGCTTGGTATTAGCAAATCATCCATATATGCAAGAACTTCGCCATGTTGCATACCACCTAACATCCTGTTAATTACTCTTTGAAAAACCGCCGGAGCATTTGCTAAGCCAAAAGGCACTCTCAGATACTCATAATGACCATCTGGAGTGATAAATGCCGTCTTGTGTACTGAGTCAGGGTGCATCGGTACCTGATGGTATCCCTGGGCCAGGTCTAACGCCGTATAGTAACGCCCACCCGCCAATCTATCGATTTGATCGTCGATCAAGGGTAGTGGATAGCGGTCCTTTACAGTGACTCGATTCAACGCCCTATAATCCACACACATTCGCACCTCACCATTCTTTTTAGGTACCAAAATAATTGGACTAGCATAGTCAGAGTTGGATTCACGCACCACGCCCATTGCCATCATCATCTGCACCTTATCGCGTACTACTGCTCGCTCTGTTGCTGCCAACCTATAAGGCCTGTAATAGATAGGTTTATCAGTCACCAAACTAATCTTCATTTCACCGAGATTCGTGAGGCCAAGGTCGCTATCACCACCTGAAAAGCAAACAGCCATCTCTTCCAAAAGTATCCGCAGACGTTGTTTTTCTGCCTGAGTGCAATCCCCTACCTGTATCTTAGAAAAATCTAATGGCAACACCTCACTAGTTATTGTACTCACCATCGCCTCATCAGTTTCCCCTGACGCCTTAGGGCCTGCATAATGCCTTGCTATAACTCGTCCCGCCTTAAGTCTATTGACTGCCCGATTTGGGTTTCCTAACATCACCTCGGCATCCTCGCCTGCCACAATGACGCCTTCCATGATGATAAGAGTGCCGCCCTGCTCTCTAATGACCTGCTGGTCGATCACTATCGCTTCGCCAGCATGTGCCCCTTCAACTGTCACCGGAGCCGACAGACACGTGACAGGTTGGAGAATCACCTCCTCCTTTAATCTCACCACGCTCTTATTCGGCTCTTCTGCTACTTCCATCCGCCTGAAAGCAGCTGCCAGATCTTCACCTTGGGAGATCATTACCTTGCCATCCTTTACCATAAGGGTTACGCCACCAGACACCAAAGTTGGTTGACCCAAGAAGAGATCTGCCCCAGCTAAGTCACACGCCGTTGCCAATGCAGTTACTTGCAACCTCACGCCGTCAACAGTGATGCTTAATGTCGCCTCGCCGAGCGTCTGTGTGGTTGCTCCGCCGAACCCCCGTAAAACCGTATGGTTTTCGTGCAACGTCAGCGCCAAACGTTCCACGCACACCTTCGATATGAGGTCACGTTCACTGCCCGTGTCCAGATATACTTTCACCTTCTCGCCTTTATCAGTGGTCGCCATCTTTTTAAATGCCCTGTTAAGATTGATAGCTACTAGCCTTACCTGTTTCTCTGGTGGCTTCTCAGGACAGTCCGCAGCTTTATGGCCGCCTCGCCTACAATACCGGCACCGCTCCATTTTCGCCTTGGGGCAGTCCCGGCTCATATGAGTCCCATATTCCTGGCAATTGTAGCATTGAATTTTCCAAGGTCTTCGGATGCTACCATTGCCTCTCGCCCCACCACCTCTGGATATCGTCGCCGTTGTCGCCTGAGGCCTAACCACCTTGGAGCGAACGACATCCGCCGCCGTTCTCTTCGAGGTGCTTGCCACGCCATAATTTTCCAACCCCGCCAGGAAGTTGGAATACAAAGCCTCTGGGGCCTTGCACTGCACCGCATACGCGTTCGCCTGCAACTCGCCTGGCAGACCCTTTATAATGCAGGACACCGCCTTCTCGCCAACGACATCGCACCGTTCGCATAATGCCAACTTGTCATGATAATAGTGCGACATAGTTTCCCCGTCCGTCTTGCGCCGGGCCACAAGCTTCTCCAACATGGTCGCGAAGTCATGTTGGCGTGGGAACGCTCGCCGCAGGTTCGCCTTCCATTGTTCCCATGTAAGATCGTAGTCGATGAGGCGGTTATACCACTGCCTCGCCGAGCCCCGCAGTTTCGCCTGCATATAGCACGCCCGCTCATATTCCGACCACCCGTGCACCATCCCCAGCTGGTCAATCTTGTTGAGCCACTTATCCACATTGCAGTCCCTATCATCGGGATCAAATGGCTCAATTATTTCACCGCCCACCCGCGCATCGCCGCGCGGGCCACGCCCACTGGATGTTTCACTACCACTCGCCATGTGGTGAAACGTCCGATTCGCCTGATCCCGCACTATTTTCTCGATGGCCCGGATCAACCCACCTTTCAAAATATTCTCTTCGTGAGGATCCATTTCACCTTCGCCCTCCCCATTCCATTCATAATCGAGCTCCGACCCTTCTGCCGAATCCCGTCTTTCTTTTCGATCCGCCATATTCCTTAATTTATATCGCCCGTATGTATATAAAAGAGTACTCACCCGTTTTATCCGCCCACTTCAACTTTTCACCACGCCTGTATAATATATATATATATATGTATCGTCTTTATATTACCGGCCTAAGCAATTGACCCGTGACTGTATAATGCACCGCCTGTACGATATACGCCACTCGCCTTACCTATCAATTGCCTGTATAATATCACACTGTATATGTGATTTATTCGCCCTGAACACACACTTGTTTTTCGCCAAACAATGCTATTCTTTTGTCCTAATCACTCGTTAATTTTCTTTGTGTTTAATCACCACAAACACACACTTTTTCACCACACCACAGTCGCACAGGTTATATACCACTTCTGATTTTGTTATTAAAGAACTTAAATAGATTCCGAACTAATAATAAACTTTATTAAAAGAATGTAACGTCAATAATAACAGCAAAGAAAAAGAATACGCCATGCCACACCCGTAAAAAACCTTCTTCTCTCCTCTAGAAAATCCCCTATGTTTTTTTAGCCGACGACCTTCCCCCACGCTTCCCGAGATGTCGCCTCCGCCGTCAGTTTCAATTTTCGCCCTTTACAGTTGTTTTGTCAGTGGGCGCAAAACATTATTCGTGGAAACGTTGATTTCTTTAAATTTGTTCCTGGAATTTTTAAGGAATTACCTTCCAGGATTAATTTAGAATGTTCCAGAATACGTTAGAAATCAAATGTGGTTTCAACTGTATGGTGCTCCTGCTCATTTCACTAGAGATGTTCGTACGCATCTTGATGAACAATTTGCGGAACGTTGGATTGGAAGAGACGGTTAGTAGATTAGGTTAAAAGTACTCTGAATTTACATATGTACGTATAAATTGATCTTTAAGGTCCAGTTAGGTGGCCAGCAAGGTCTCCTGACCTAACGTGCATGGACTTCTTTCTATGGGGAACCGTAAAATCTTCTATCTATCGTATTCCACCGACAACACAGGAAGACATGAAACGAAGAATTCGCGAAAGCTTTAACCAAATTTCACCGTTAACGCTACAACGAGTTAGGCAGTCGTTTATAAATCGAATTAATTCTTGTATATTAGAACAAGGCAGGCATTTTGAAAATTAAAAATATTATTTCACTTTTTTTAGTTAATAAATTTGCAGAAAAATTGTCGTTTAATACATACTATCCAATATTATGACATAACACGATTTGCGGTGACATTTCTCACCCTACTAGTGCGTACTATTAAATACTACACTGCACAGAATGTGGCATTTGTGCGGTTTCTCGGAACATCTTTATTAACTCTCAAATTATGGAAAATAGGTATGGCACATTTATTACAAAAGTGGAAGGTTATTAAGAGAGCTAACTGAATATGCAAAAGTACTCATACCGTTCCATTTAAAAAAATGAAGATACTATTGATTACACTTTCGCTAATCGCACGCGTTGATTTATTCTTGTTAAAAGAAAAAATAAAATATCAAGAGCGCTGATGGATACGTTTGAATATCATCTAAAATGCTGACAAATATTATTTTTTAATATCGAACATCGAGTGAGATATTAAATATTTACGCAGATGATGCAAATGGTAAAATTTTCAAAAAATATCATTTATCTGGGAAACTGTTAAGTTTTGGGGAAAATGTTTTAGACTATTTTTATGTAGAATATTATGACCCTCAGGATATAAAATAATATATAGGGGGTTGCATTTAAAATTTTAAAGTTAGACATCGTTTATCAATAACCGAACACCCTGTATAGTCGAAAATAATTTTAGGTAATGCGCCGTTGTAAATGAAATATTTCTTATATGAAACATTTCTCTCTACAATTACGCATTTATGAGACATAGTCCGCGCGCGCACTAAATGCACACCCTGTATATAAAAAATATCTTACTTAAGCAAAACTGAAATTTTAGAATTAATGACCTAATGTTAATGATGAGATGATTTCATACTGCAGGTGCAGTACGTGACTACTGATATCTACTAATCTACTAATATCGTCGATGCACAAGAAAAGTGACACATGTCAAAAATCCTCATTTTTCAGGAGAACGATTTATAATACTCTTGTGTATTTTGAAGTTGTAGAATAAGCATTTTTAGAATACTACTATCGAGTACTTTTTGAACTATTTGTTGTTTTTTCTTGGTAAAAGTCGATATTTTTTTGTACATTTTATGCTATTTAACTCAAAAACGCGGATTTTCGAGATGTGTCACTTTCCTGTGCACCGACGATATGTTGTAATGGCCAAGTATAATTATGTAATTAAAGTAGTCTGCACATATATTTGCAATGCTTTTATTAAAAATAATGTATTTTATTTCTGCTCCTAATATCAAGTTGTATTCGCTAAAAAACATACTTTTGTATACAAGCATATGTATGATTTTCTCGGTGAGATGTTCTCGTGGCCAGTTGTCTTCACGGCGAGATGGCCGGGCGAGTTGGCTGCGGCTAGTTGGCCGCGGCCAGTTGTCCCATTACCATGTGTATCTAATATATCATATTGCATTCGCAAAAAATATAAGTTCCTTCCTATCTGCCGTGAAACAAATTTAAATCTATGCGTGCGCCTACTGCTTTATAGTTGCGCCCTCAATAGTATGTATTAGAAGTCACCTCGTCGCAAACCCCACACGAAAAAGAAATTTTACGACTGTGAATCTCGCGCCTTAGCTTGTTTTGTTGGTGGCTTAATAAAACTCATTCAAACAAACAATTTTTGATTTAAAAGTTTTTTCTGTCTCTTATCGTTAGTGAGTTATGCGCATAGGCAGAATGGAAAATTTCCAACTTTCAAAAATTAGTTTCATCCACTCAGAGTGTTTTCCAGCAGAAAAAAGATTGCGTTGTATACGTGCTGTACATGTTCCTAAAGTTTCATAATTTTTTGAATTTTCAAGTTCTGGAATCGTTCCTTGTTAAAAGTTTCATGCCGTAAATCAAAGACAAATAGTGAGAAGTGTTACATGTTTATTGGGCCATTCGTATTTTGTAAAATGTTTCCTTTGTTTCTTTCTAATATTTTAAGAGCAGTAAATTATAATTCCCATGGGTATTTAGAAGGATAAACAATGGTTTGAAATACTTGGTTAACATTATTATTATTATATGAAATTTATTATTAATTTAATAATTATTAAAATCTAATGCCAAATTTCAAAATTTGAACAATTGCTAACATTGCAATTTGCATACAATAGAATCAACAAGAGCAAAATTAGCTGTTGTCGTGTCTGGTTATTCTGTCATGTATCAGGCTAGGTTTTCTCCCCTATATTTGGTTATACAACGACCATCACGCGTTAGGTGCATTTCTGCTGACATGGAAATATCCAACAATAATGGTGGATATATAGATATGTCTCATCTACCAGCGAGCTGATATCGAAATATTACGCCATACTTAGTATCCATTTTCGAAATCTCAGTGCAGCATTTACAGCATTGCCTGTTTGTAAGTTAGGTCACTGCCCCATCTTGTGTGAATCTAGATTCTTAGTTTTTTTAATTTATGGAATGTTTTGGTCCGCTAGTACTCCGTTTAGTCAAGGTGTATGTGTGATATTTTTCTTTAGAACATGTTCCGTGCAAAATATACACGCATTCTCGAGATAGAGAATTATAATTACCAAAGAACCAGAAAAGCGACACCTAGGATTAACAAACGGATTTGTTGTATTACCGCTGTAATTAACCACTGGGTGTTGCAACGTATCTTGCATTGTTCATGTTGTTAATAGTTTTCAAGTATAATATCAACAAGCTCTTGTAAAACACATTATGTCATTTTATTCTATTTAAATCCCTTTGTTTTTGTTGCGACTTGCGTATAATTCGTATAGCTTGTTGGTATTAACCTATTATTGCGGAAAAGTACTCCATATATTACTTATCTATTGTTTTGTTCATGTTCTGTGTTTGATCTTAACGTTATTCCGCTAGGAATACATATTCTCATCTTATGTCATTCAAGTTATTTTTATCTATAAAGTTTCATTCATTTTTTTCAATAGATGAATCTTGTTAAGCTTTTCCTATATATTTTTTAAATTAGATAATATCTTCTTAAGGTAATGTGTCAGGTTCAAACGTTCCAAAACAGAGTAAGTTTAAGATTCTAAATTCGGTCTATGAAACATCTTCTAGAAGAGTGGTTTGAGGAATTCTTGTATCCCTTATCCCGAACATCTTTTACATTCCCGCCGTAGTAGCTTTATAACTAGTCAGCACCCTACAGAATTAAAATACCGTCTAATATGGGTTTTAAAGCTCTTAATAAGGCTGGTTAGGAAAGTAATGAATCTTTGGTTTGTATCTTATTCAGTCAAACTAGTAAAACCTGTCTCTTTAACACTCATTGTTTGTTCGCTTGTACTTATATATTTATATCCTGTAATACAGCTTACCTATAAAATCTCAAGCCTTTAAGTGAAAATGGCCGACAGTAATAAATGAAGCTGTATTGGTACTATAGTATAGTGTCAATAATGCCATCCTCGATTAATTGCAACTCCACAAACTTTTGCAACATATCTAGATAATTGTTGCCACTCGCCGTCTAGTAGACCAACATAAAAGGTCCATAAATGTTATTGTGTGAAAATGTGCTGCATTAAGTTTGTTTTGTTTACTGCCTACACAAAACCATAAAATATTGTTTGACAAGCTGTATAGTCTTCAGTGTTAAGGTGATGCAGTTTCTGAACACGATATGCAGGCTTCTTTAATGTGAAATGCAAAACTTTCCAAAATGTAGATTTGGAAATATCACGTTGGGGAAGGTTTGTTCAATGGCGTTCTGAATACTCTGAACTATACGTTTGCAAAAATGATTGAACTTCTCGAATGTGCTTCATCTGGAACTCTTTCACTGTCTATCAAATGGATCGATACTTTATGGGGATAATAATATAAAATAATAGTAAAGCATTTTTACACAATCAGAGTTCAGTTATATAATTATGTTCAGAAACGTGGCTTTAGGCAATTCGCCACTTGTACCTTTGTCAAATTTGAGTAATGATAAAATTATGTTATATTATATATATATATATATATATATTAAATTGAAGTTCGGAATGATAAATTTGCTGACACTTATCGTCGTTAAATTGGTAAAAATATTTA
This sequence comes from Holotrichia oblita, assembly GCA_023690525.1. Classification (NCBI taxonomy): domain Eukaryota; kingdom Metazoa; phylum Arthropoda; class Insecta; order Coleoptera; family Scarabaeidae; genus Holotrichia; species Holotrichia oblita. The sequence goes on along the minus strand of CM043021.1, from coordinate 40,878,204 downwards.
CTGGAGATCCAGAATAAGGGTTTCGTGAAAAGAATCAAAACGCAGTCAAATTCTGCTAAGTAACGTTTCGGAGCTTTTATTCTCCTTCTTCAGACCTAATACAATTAGTATAATCAACAGAAGCAATTAAGGATATGTTTAAAAACAAATACTTACATAAGCAAGATTGACTAATTAAATAACCAAAGCTCACAAAGTGGACATACCCAACATTCATGACAATTTTTTTATATCTATCATCACTATTTGTAGTGTTAGAAAATTTTTTAATTATTAAGGACGAAAAAACATGTTAAAATTTGATTAAAATCTTTAAGAGACTAAACACAACATTTTAAAATTATTTAAAATAAAGTGTGTTATTTTACCAGTAAAATGATAAATATTGCAACGCACAGAGCAGAAGATAAACGTCTTTTTGCTGTGTGATAAGGAAAAAACAATTTTCGTCAGATCAAAGTATTAAAATTGTATTCAGAAAATAAACGGATAGGCCGCATACAGGGTAGATGAAAATTATATCGTCATAATAAAACAACCATACATCGGTTTATTTGAAAAGCAGAGGGAACTAGATAGGAAATTTAATCTTAAGATAACTCGTTATGTTATTATAAATATTGGTAAAACCTGTAGATTGTTCTTTAGAGTTAAGATTATTAGAAAGACATTTGTTAATTGCCAGCATTTCTAAGAAAATTCTCTTGTAGTAATTATTTTCGTTGAAGTACTATTTAATATCTTAAGAAAAAACGAATATCCGTCACATTTCATCAAGAGGCTGTTGTTCTCGACTTCAAGGTATACTAACAATAACTCGACAGTTGGGCAACCCATAACACAGGGCGGCTTTAAAACTGCTGAGGCCGAAGTCAAATACACGTCGCTCATATATGTTCCACACCTCACCGATAAAATTAAGAATTTATTTAGAGATACTGATATCACCATTGCCTTTACTTCTGCGGCTCCTTGCAGTAGGTTTTTCACTAAGTTAAAAACACCAGTCCCGGTTTTACAACAACATCACATAGTTTACGCTATCAAATGCATTGATTGCTCAAAATTATATATTGGGCAGACCGGTCAACGTTGGCGGGAGAGATGCACTCAACATAAAAGTGACAGTCGTGTCAACCCCAAAAAATGCGCCCTAGCGTCCCACATACACACTACAAAACACAATGTAGATTTTGATAATGTAGCTATTTTATTCAACGAAAATAATTACTACAAGAGAATTTTCTTAGAAATGCTGGCAATTAACAAATGTCTTTCTAATAATCTTAACTCTAAAGAACAATCTACAGGTTTTACCAATATTTATAATAACATAACGAGTTATCTTAAGATTAAATTTCCTATCTAGTTCCCTCTGCTTTTCAAATAAACCGATGTATGGTTGTTTTATTATGACGATATAATTTTCATCTACCCTGTATGCGGCCTATCCGTTTATTTTCTGAATACAATTTTAATACTTTGATCTGACGAAAATTGTTTTTTCCTTATCACACAGCAAAAAGACGTTTATCTTCTGCTCTGTGCGTTGCAATATTTATCATTTTACTGGTAAAATAACACACTTTATTTTAAATAATTTTAAAATGTTGTGTTTAGTCTCTTAAAGATTTTAATCAAATTTTAACATGTTTTTTCGTCCTTAATAATTAAAAATTTTCTAACACTACAAATAGTGATGATAGATATAAAAAAATTGTCATGAATGTTGGGTATGTCCACTTTGTGAGCTTTGGTTATTTAATTAGTCAATCTTGCTTATGTAAGTATTTGTTTTTAAACATATCCTTAATTGCTTCTGTTGATTATACTAATTGTATTAGGTCTGAAGAAGGAGAATAAAAGCTCCGAAACGTTACTTAGCAGAATTTGACTGCGTTTTGATTCTTTTCACGAAACCCTTATTCTGGATCTCCAGTAAATATTTTTACCTATATATATATATATATATATATTATATATATATTATATTATATTGCTTCAAGACGGTCTTCGCCTTAAAAATGCGCGGTAGGATAGCTAAAAAATACATCTTCCTTCTTACATTGAACAATTATTGTGAAAACTCTAAGAATTTGGTTACTTTTACTTTGCTAGATTTGTTTTAGTAGATTTTACTTTCAGTATACAATAGATATAAGGGTGGTAGTATAACAAAAAGGTATTCTTAGCCACGAAAATATGTTACTATTTTTTTGTCTGTATATGTAACTGCTAATATTTGTAATTGTAAGTAGTAAAATACACGCTCAGTTAATTGATATTTAAAACAATTATACGAATCTTTTGAAATATGAATTTTCGAGTTGTCTGCATTTGGTTGATTTGATATTTGAAAAGGTGTTTAATAAAATTCGTATTATTAACATATTTTATTTTGAGTAAAGTATAACAATGAAACATGAAAAGTTAAAATCGACTGGATATTCCACCGCCTCTACTATCTGAGTGAGAATTTAAGTTATCAAATATTTTCTCTACGAAGTTACAACTAGTGTATGGTTCCTTGATGGTATTTAGTGAGACTAATTTTTGCAATTCAGATATTACATTATCGCTATATTTCGGAGGATGGTCATCTAGAAAAATACAGAAAAAATTAAATAATGAAATATGTCCTATAATCGATAGCAGAGTATAAACATTGTAGGCTTGGCTCGGCCAACCTGCGGTCCACCGTATTAAAAATAAATTTATGGATGAAATAATAGCTTATGTTGATGTGTCACTCTATCATGTGACACAATGTTACGCCCCTGTCCCTAGAAGCCCGAGTTACGCGTCAGAACTATTGGTGCCTGCCAAAAGTTTCGGAACCTACCTACAGTTTTAACACCGAAGTATTTATTTCTTGGCGTAAGTACATGTATATAATGCATTTCTCCAACCGTCAATTAATTAACCATATTTTTATTTTTATTGTTTTTTTAATATGTCGACCGGAGGTGGAGTCGAACCACCGAGCACGGCTTTCGCGGCCCACTCGCAACACCGTTGCGCTACCGGGCGACTCTATTCCACTATTAATTTTTCACAAATATATGCGAACAAGATGTAATGCCTGGATAGGCAACAATTTTAACACCGAAGTATTTATTTCTTGGTGTAAGTACATATACATACCTACAATTTTGTCGTTCCTATGATCCAGTCAAGCAAAAAATAAGGCGCCACCTATGAGAATTAATGACTGTTCAGGACGCGCGACTCGCAGGACCGCGAGTTGTTCGAACCGTAGGTCAGGTAGAACACGATGTTCACAAACATTCAAAAGAATTACTCGACGGAGGAGTTCCATTACACAATGTATATCAGTACTCAAATTTATTAAAATAAATGAGTGGTAAAATATATGGTAATTAAATTAAGGCTACTATTTATACCCATAAACAAAAGTAATGGATTAATAAATGTGTACAATCATAAGGCAATAGAGGAGAATACGAACAAGTTACATTGAGCTGAGGGCTCCAACACATCCAAGTCGGTATAAAATTAAAATTCAAGAGGTTGCTAAATGTATCGTGATGCAATTATTTAAAATAAAAATATTACATTACTCAAACACGATTATTAAACATACGGCTTACATTACAGTGTCTTGTCACTGCCCAGTAGTGCCAACTGACACATGTAGGTACTATGTTACATCTCCCTTTTTACAAGAAATATTTATTTTATAAATTCAGTTTCTGAGGATTTTTAATTATACGCCCCGATCTAGAAATATTCTTATCAGCATGTTCAGAACCTGAATTTGTACTTAAGCTATTACATGAATCATTTGAAACTTCATTCCCAAATGTATTGAACTCAGTTCGGTTGTTCTCTGTTGCAGTCTGTGTTGACATTGCGTCGTCATTTATCTCTATATAATTCTTCCTACTATCCTCTTCCATACTCTTACTAGGGCGAACTACGTTCTCTTCCCCCTGTCTCTACTTCGTTGAAACTGGTTTTATAAATTTCCGATTTCTAATGCGTATAGAGCCGTTATTCATTTTAATTTCATAATCTCTGTTCCTAACCTTACTTCTAACAACTCCTGGATACTATTCACCTTTTGGTCTTGTTTGAACAAAGACATTAGTATTTTCCAAAATTTCGAAATATTCTCCTTTTGCTCTTTTATTGTAATACATTTGCTGTTTCTGTTGCCTCTGTTTTATAACCTCTGCATTATAACGACTGGTAATCCTAGGTGTTAAATTATACGTAGTTGTAGGTATTACTGTTCTCTTCTTCTAGTCTAGTCTTCTAGACATTAGGATCTGTGCTGGAGAAATATTTTCAAAGATCGGTGTGTTACGATAATGTAATAATGCTATATCTATATCTTTTTTATCTTCCTCCACTTTTTTGAATATCCCTTTTGCAGTCTGAATGTGATGCTCTGCCATTCCGTTGGACTAGGTATGTGTAGGAGACGTTATTATTACATTAAATTCCCATTATCTTCAAAAGTTTTTTAATTCTGTCGAAGTAAATTGTGTGCCTCCATCTGAGACCAACGTTAATGGTATGCCATGTCTAGCAAAAATTGATTTCATGTTTTTGATAACACTTCTTGAGGTAATATTGTTGTGTAATTTCTATAAATTTTGAAAAATAGTCTATCATTAATAGATACTTTTTACCCATAATCTCCATAATATCACATCCCACTTTGTGCCATGGTAATGTTGGTATTTCGTGGCTTTGTAGTTCGGTTGGGATTTTGAATATTTTAAACTGAGTGGACAATTTACAACAACTTGCCTAATTTCATTGCACATGTTTGGCAAAAATATTGATTCCTGAGCCAACTTCAAACATTTATTAATACCTAAATGTGAATAATGTACCTTCTGTACCATCTCGTATCTCATACTCTTTGGAACCATTAAACTTTGTCCTATAAATTAAATCATCTATTACTGTGAGTTCACTTCGGTACTGATTATAATTTTTTATATCATTATCCATTTTCCTGCTGTCATTTGGCCATCCCTCCATGAACATTTCTTTCTTTGAGTTGTTTCAATTTTTCATCTGATACGCTAACATAACTTTTAATTAAGCACACTTGTGCATTTATTTCTATGTCAAACTGATCATCATCTTCGTTTAGATATGCTCTCGACAATGCGTCCGCAATTATTAATTCTTTTCCTCTTTTATACCTCACTTCAATGTCGTATTTCTGAATTTGAAGTAACATCCTTTGTAAGCGAGCTGGACACTTGTTTAAAGGCTTCTTAAAAATGGGTACCTATTAAAGGTTGATGGTCCGTTTCAACTATTACTTTTTTGCCAAATATATATTCATGAAACCTAGTCAATCCGAAACATATTGCTAGGAGCTCTTTTTCAATTTGAGCGTACCTCACTTGAGTCTCTATTAACGATTTTGATGCATACGCGCAAGGTAAACCGTCTTGCAACAGTACTGCGCCTAGCCCGGCTTTGGAACTATCAACTGAAACAATAGTATCCTTTACATCGTAAAACTGTACATCGTAAAACTGTCTTACTAGTCAATATAGTTTTTATTTTCTTGATTACTTCTTGTTCCTCTTTCCATTCAAAAATTACATTTTTGTTTAATAACCCTCTAATAGCCGTCGTTTTCTCCGAAAACCCTTTTATAAATTTACTTACGTAATTTAACATTCCTAACAATCGTTGCACATCTTCCTTATTTTCTGGAGTAGGCAATTTTTCAATGGCTTTTATCTTTTCTTTGTCTGGTTCAACACCAATTTCCGATATGATGTGTCCCATGTATGTAATTTTATTCTGATTGAATCTGCATTTGTTTAAGTTAAATTTAACATTGTTTTTCCTTGTTAGTTCTAGAACTAATCGTAATCTTTTGTCATGTTCTTTTTGTGTCGTACCCCATATCACTAAATCATCTATATATACTTCACACCCGTCTACATTAAATATGGTTTTGCACTTGTCATGATGAGACTTCTGGAGCCGTCTTTATACCAAATGGAAGCCTAAGAAATTTATATCTTCCATACTGCGTCCCAAATGTACACAAGTTTGTACTATATTCTCATCAAGAGCTATGTGATAAAAACCATTAGTGGCATCTAATGTACTAAAGAACTTTGCTACTTTCATTTTACTCGTAATTTCATTTATAGTTGGTATCTGACAATATTTACGCTTAATTGCATTGTTTAGGTCTTTCGGATCCAAACAAATACGTAATTTGCGATCTCCCTTTTTTTACTAACACTAAAGCATTAACCCATTCACTAACGTCTACAACCTTTTCTATAATATTTGCTTTTACTAATTCATCTAGGCATTCTTTTAATGGCTTCATTAATAGAACTGGGACTCTTCGGGTTGCATGCACCACTGGCTTTGCATTATCTTCTAATTGAATGTGATAAGGTTCCGGTAAACATCCTGCACCAGAGAACAAATCGCTAAATTCTTTTACCAATGTACTAGAATTTTTTTCCATGTTTTTGTCTATAGCTTGAACTTTCATAACTAAATTTAAACTTTTAAAGGATGGTAACCCTAATATAGCTAAACTACTTGATTTCACTACAAAAAACTCTAATTTGTATCTACTATTATTCTTATGACATAACAACTTACATACTCCTAGTACATCCAAATTACTACCTGTGTAAGATTTTAATACTACCTTAGTTTTAGTGATATGTCTTAAAGTATAACCTAACTTATTATAAATACTTAAAAGTAATACATTTATCATTGCACCAGTATCTATCTTGAATTTTATATTTTCTCCATTTATGATTAAATTTGTAACCCACTCTTCATTATTATATTTGTTCGGTTTAATATTATTAAAAAAAAATCGTTTACATCATTTGGGTGGATACTATCACTACAATCATCAATAACGTTAACATTTTTCTTTCTTTTACACATGTTTGCAAAGTGATTTTTATTTTTACACTGGTTACACATCTTACCAAATGCTGGACAACGATTCACAGGATGAGTCTTTCCATATCTTTTACAGTTGTTGATTATTTTCTTGTCAGCTGCTGTATTTCCAGCTTGTCCTTGATTCTTTTTTCTCCAGTCATTCTTCGTTACAGCAGCAACTTTCCATTATTTCACTTCTTTCCTTAGTTGTTTCAATAACCATTGCTAGTTCCACAGCTTTATCCAATGATAAACTATTGTGATGAGTCAGCGCCACGCGTGATTATGACGTCACCTACCGTGACCGGTGATCGTTGAGTAATCCTCCCGAATTTGTCCAGATCGATATAGAATGACCGAGAAATAATCACCGAGGGCCATCTAGGAGAGGAAGTCAGTCTTGATCGAAGAGCGTGCGCGTCGCGAAGACAAATAAATATTTACAAATCGGCAATATAAATAATCTGTACATACATAGTTAGTTAGTGTTATACATGTGATTTGTTTTTATTGTTAGTATTAAGTGCTTATTTAATTAATATATCGTTTTAAACCGAATATCGTTTGCTTTGAAACAGATAACATTACACTATCATCTTGCAATAGTCTTTCTCTTATTGTAGCACTATTCACACCACAGACAATCATAGTCTTAATTAAACTGTCTTGAAGTTCGCCCAAATTACACTTCATAGCTCGTTTACGTAACTCCGTTATGAATTGTTTTAACGTTTGATTCGGTTGTTGCTTGTATGAAAAGAATTTGTACCTTTCATATGAGAAATTCTCCTTTGGCAAGAAATGATTCTCAAATTTTCCCAGCAATATTTGCAACTTTTTTTCCTCATCTTTAAACTGGAACGTAATATATATCTTAAATCCTTCCTCACCAATATAATGTAACAGTTGAGCACACTGTGTCTTTTCATCTTTTTTATTTATTTCGGATGCTATAATGTAATTTTCAAATCTGGACCTCCATAATTTCCAATTCTTCGCAATATTTCCCTCCATATTCAGAGATGTGATTCCTCTGTTCTCACCCATTTCTTGTGTTAATTATTATAGCACCTTTATCCACAACAACTGTTCTTTCAATTAATTATATTCCTATTCATTTATTTCCACTAACTGCGCAATGTATATATGTGTATCAAGTCGCGGCTTCAAATATTCACAGATTCATATAATACTCTTAACACTTCAAAATATTCTTAACCTTAAAATACACACAGAGTGCTTAAAATAACCTTAACGGTTGAATAACCTTACCTCGTAAAGAGGTAAGAGAGTAAAAAAAAACAATAAGTGTCCCAAAAGGGAACTTATCAACTAAGAATTGAATATTGCCTGAAGGGCTCAAAACAAACATTAAGAAATCAGGCAGAAGGCCTTAAATATTGCCGGAAGGGCTCAAATCATTAAACGATCAGGCAGAAGGCCTTAAATATTGCCGAAAGGGCTCAAATCATTAAAGTAATGAACAGGCAGAAGGCTTGCTCGATGATTACCACAAAGCGAATCAACAACCTAGCTTAAAGAAAAATATTTAATCATAACCCGATGAAATAGTATGTAGTAACTGACCGTAATCCTGCAGTAGTTAAGGTGGAAGCGATACCTAGTGTCCGTCGTTTACCTCGTCGAATTTATAAACTTCGGTGACCAAAGTTTATGGTCAATCTGCGTTTATTCGTCAGCTAACGGAACGATTCACCCAATAAGCCGGTAAGAAATGGCTAGTCGCGCTCAATAAGATCTGACACGTTCAGCACGGCCTAACTTACTCCCTGAGTTAATTAGCGAAACGGTTCACCAGAACTGTGGATCCTACCAGTACGGAATCAAACGTTTCTAAATACCATACAAGAGATCTGTTAATTCGGACACCAACCCATTCCGACGTTACGACGCACGAAGAAAAGGTTTCACATTTACAAGAGACCCTAAAGCTTCTTTTCGTGGCGTTTCCAATATTCAGACACCAGTAATGCACCACTTTGGTCGTTTACATTAATATACCTTCATAAATTCCGCACTGGCCCGCCGCTAGCTGTTTGAACGCCTGCGTGCAATACCAATTAGGCCGCTTCTTGTACAATTGTAGACATGCAAATTATGACAGTTTTGTTTTCCTTTCGATATGATTTTGTCGCCGATGCCGCCCCCTTGAAAATGCCGCCCTTGTGCGGTGCACGCCTTGCACGCCCGCATCCAGCGGGCCTGATTTCGCATCAAAGTGGAAACATACCACGAGGTGGTCCGGAACAGATTCTCTTCAAAACGAACGTGACTACACTCGTCAAAGACACAAGCCGAAGTGAGTCTTTAACAAAACCGCTATGAGATGGTCTCCTATCGAACATGCGTTTATCCACACGGTAAAGCGTTTCGAAATAAATTGGAAAATTATAGTCCTAAACCATACTTAAATAATTAACCTAACCAAAGAAAGGTTATTGCGACAGAAAAATCAGATGGTTCAACTAGTGCCCACCGGATGGCGTTAGATGTATGAAAATTCGTCTAAATATCCCAGGCAAACGATTACACCGCATTTTGAATGTAACAACAATACACTAAAAAGGTTGTGCGGGCTAAGCTAATTGAAGAATCCAGCTGGTTGCAAGGAGCAATTTGTAATACGTTAAGCCGATTGCAAAATTACCTCACACTTTATAATCAGTATAAGCTTATTGTAATGAGCCTAGAAACTATCTAAAATTGATTTGTTTTCATCAGTCGTTCCAATATGCTTTTTATAAAGTTATGCTCTGATCATCGTATGCTGCGAGTTAGTGGAAAAGTAGTAGTGTTAAATCTAATCATAACTTTTATTCTATTCCAAACAGAGCTCTAAATCTGATTTGCAGTCTTTTGTACTATTAGTTCTACTGCCATTTGAATAATACGTTTTGTTTCAAATAAGCGAGAAGGTAAATGATGTGTGAAGTTTTCACAGTATTCTCCACAGCTACACAGTTAGTTGATTTACATTCAACTAATTCAATTTGATCTCAAAGATCAAGATTAGCGCCGTGATTGGCCATGCAATGTGCTTGCAAGGAATGCAGTCTAGTATTACAGTATTTATTTTACACCCTGCACGAAAGCATGAAAAAATGTGATACTCCAGGTACACAGCATTTGTTTTTTAAAGTAAACGGCAAAGTCTTCTTCAACAGAAGACTGTTTTTAATACCGTAAAACGAGGCGACTTTGTGACAGATTTGACAGTTTTAATAATTTTTTCAGTTCTAGTTTTATAACTGGAAGGTCGAGTAAATAATATGAAGTAGTCACATTATTTAGCTACTAAACAATGAAGATGTGAAACAAAAAACAATAGTGGTTTAGCCAGAATTTTGATATATACTTGTCACACATTCACCTCATCGCTCGGAGTGACTTTGTGACAGCATCGGGCTTTCACTAGAACACAATGTCATCTTTCTGTGAGGAGATTTTGGAACATTATAACTACATAAATGTATGCGGCTCCAAATTTGTCACAAAATAACCTCCTCATTGAATCATCAATATGTCACAAAGTCAACCCAAATAATAATAATCATCGTTTTGGCACAATTTATTTATAGAAAATGTAAGAAAACAACGTAAATTAAGTTTTAAATACAACGTATTGCGATGTATTCCATACCTAAGCAAAATCGAAATTATAAAGCACATAGGACAGGAATAACAACACAACATTAACGGACCGATAGCCATAGTGGTTAGGCGGCTAACTATCGTTGTGGCGGAACGATAGGAGTCGAGTTTCAATTCTCCGGAGAGACGTTTTTCTCGGGGAACTGAAATCCGATCGACCTATTATCACTCGTTGTTGAGAGCAAAGTGATTAATACCGCGGCATCACAAGAGGCAGTATAATGCTGTCACAAAGCCATTTCAACACAATTATATACACACACAAAACCGCGAGAGTCAGATAAGCAATACAGCACAATTTGTTTTGCTTCAAATTACACTGGTCCGCAAAAGAATTTTTTTTGCGAGCCCTGACATCATTTTTGCTGATTCTTATGTAAAATGACCTCCTGGATCCGAATATGACCTCAGTTTTCCCCCATCACCCACCGTTTTGGGGGTAGGCCCCCATCCACCTATTTTTATTATTTTTGGGTATTTGATGGAATGAAAAGGATTACATCAGCTTTTACAATTCTTTTGGGGGCTAGAGAAGTGAAAAGTTCTAAAACATGAACATTTGTAGCAATGAGCCACACTAGGGGGTAGATTTATCCCCTTAAATTGTGAAAAAAATCGTTAAAAAAGGTCGATTTTCCGTGTTTTCGCATTTTTTCTATATATTCCAGCTTTCAACCCCACTCATCCTCCCCAAACATCGCCAAATAATAAAAATATACAGCAGCAATACAGTAACAATAATAAAAATATATAGTTACAGTTCGGAAGATACCAATACCTGGCGCGCATGAATAAAAAGTAAAATAATAAATGTAAAATAGTAAATGTAAAGATTAATAAATAAGATATTGCATGCCAACATGCTCGCATTCCACTTCCCTGAAAATCTTTTCTCAAACTTTGCGATGTCTTGATAGAACCGTTCCCCGTGTTCATCCAAAACCGCTCCTAGATTTTCAGGGTAGAAGTTTAGGTGTGAGTGAAGGAAATGCAGTATTTACAGCAGTATTTTGTGAAGCCTGATTGCAGGCCCGTTAGTAGAGCAACAACTTTTAAGTCAGCGCAAAGTTTCCAATTATAATCATGACAACTGATTTTATTAAGGATTCGGCTGATGTTTTAGTTCGTCTCCTTCTTATCCACATAGTATGCAACTGGGACAGTGAATATTCCGAACTGTAGCTATATATATTTATTATTGGGGGTGTTTGAGGAAGGATGAGTGAGGCTAGAAGCTGGAATATGTAGAAAAAAATTAACAAAATTGCGAAAAATCTCTCCGCCAAATATCAAAAACTGATAAAAATAGGTGGAGGGGCCTCTCCCGAAAACGGTGAGTTATGGGGGAAAATGGAAGTCATATTCGGGTTCGGGAGATCATTTTACATGAGAATCAGCGAAAATGGTGTCGGGGTCGATTTTCATGCCGACCAGTGTTATTAGAAACTGCATTCAACCGTTTTTGTACATTACACATTTCATAAATTAATATTTGGCAATATATGCGTTGTAGCGTTACTGTCAATACAGCAGTCTGAACAGTTTGAAAAATTTAACGCTTTACTTTTGTTACTATCATAACAATAGATAAAACTACATACACACCTTCTAATCCAATTAGACTATTATTCAGAAAAGTAAACCGCGGATACTCAATTATTGTTGTTGCATCTTCAGTACTATAGGCCCAGTTGGAAATAATTTGTGTCGCAACACAAACATCATTTAAACCCAGAACAATTCTTTTCGCACAAATAAACCTTGCATCGGTTGCAATGACAGGTAATATAGTATAAGGTGCACTAGCTTTGTTATCTGTTATATATCCATCATTTGTCATCTGCTGACTTCCAAATGACGCATGCATTCCACTAAAATAATTTATGTTATAATTAATGAACAATTCTTTAAGTAAGTACTTACATTATAATAGATACATAAAAATCGTCGAGATCCATAACAGCTATATTTGAAGCGGTCCCTTGATGAAATTCTGACCAAAAATTGTATTCATTATAAGTATTAAGAGTTGCGTTGGCCAAATTGTAAATATAATCTATTCCATGAATGTCTTTTTGAGTAAACTTCATTTCTTCCATGCGTTCCAAATTTAAATATAATATTTCACCAATATTATGTGACTTTGGATAAAATATATTATAATTTCTAAACAATTTCTTCGTAGCTAGCCTTTGTATTATTTTGCCAGAAGATTTAGACATTTTGTATATCTCTGTAACAACCACACATCATAACATGGATTACATAAAGATTATCTCCAACAACTCAAAAGATTTTGGAAGGCAATTTGAATATAGGAAGCAAGGACATAATGGACTTGAGGGGGTATTTAGTATCCCTTTTCCTCGGATCTTGTCATGACCAGGGCTAGTGTTAGCACACTAGTCAATACCAATGAGTGAGGTACAGAGCCACATCCTACACCAAGTGCTTCTGTTCTATGCTAAAGACAGTGAAACGCAGGAAATCAAACAACTTCGCTCATCTCGTGTTGTGGCCTAGAGCTAGCCTAGTTTGCACATGGAATAAACGGACAAGAGGGGAGCTCGCCGTCTATCTTCCAGGCCGAAATCATTGCCATCTAAACATGCGAAGAGGGCACTTTAAACAGCTCGCAGGTAAACGAATCGGTAGAAATTTTAACTGAGGCTGCCCTTACGGCACTGCAGGCTGTAAGGTTTGACTCCGAGATGGTGCTTGACTGCCCCAGGAAGCTCGAGATGGGTGCCAAGCCACTCTGGAATCAGAGGCAATAAAATAGCTGACAAGTTAGCAAAATGTGCCAGCGAACGACTCATGTTACTCATGGAGGTCTTAACCGGTCACCATGCATAGAATAAACATAGTAAACTCTCCCCGGTATAGAAACTGTGAGACTACGTCCAGAAACATGTGGACTACAGTCCATCTCCATGCTGACTGTCCAGCAGCGGATAGTGAGAGGCGGATATACTTTGGGGTTGATCAATTAGATGAACCTATGAACATAGAGCTAGAATGCTTTATGAGGTGATTCATAAATGAAAGAGTGCCCGTGACAAAGTGATTCATCCTTAGAAATAACGAAAAATTGCTTTGAATTTAGATATCCAACTGCGTAGTTTCTGAGATCCAAATGATCAAGATATACTTAGTTCTCAGTCGGGCAAGAGGCCGAGTGGTTTGTACACTTGCCTCGTACTCCCGCAGTACCGGGTTCGAATCCCGGTCCTTCCCTTCTGAGTTTGGTTTTCTGTAGTTTTCCAAATTCCACGGCAAATGCGGAAAGGTTATATCTTAAATCGCTCTACAGCCGCAGGCGTAATAATAACTCATGGCCAGCCGATGCCCCCTATAATTGGCGCAAGCTGTTGGGGGATGCTAAGGCATGAATTATTATTATTATTATTATAAACTAGAAATCGGTTAAAAATCGCTGTTTTCTATCGCCTTATTAAATATTTGTATTTTAATATTTTAATAATTATTCACGATTCACAATCATGATTAGTTGACAGCCAATACATAACAAATATTTTTGAAACGCAGTTCATCTTTTGGTTAGTATTACACTCGGCAAATAAGGGCATGTTTCAGTGCAGTGCAGAAAAGAAGGTGGAGGAAACGTTTACGTAGTCGCATCATTGATCTTCGTGACTTTCATCAGCGATCATAGGGGATACGGACGCATGAATGTTTACACATAAAATAATTGCTAACTAGCTGAAACACCCACTGTTTTATGAAGCTTTCCTGAAATCACAAAATCATTAAATATATTTCCACATTTGTTTCAGTTAAATCAGTACGGCGTGCGGAATAAATATTTTTTAATAATGAAAACGATCGTTCCACACCGAGTGATGTTACTTAGTGGATCGCCCGACGCACCTTCACAAATTTGTCTTAGTATGATAAAATCTGAATCCTTGTCAATAACATTTTCAAATAACTAATAACCATAATTTTTTATGTTTCAATCCTGCTTTAATTCTTCTTTCAACATAACTACGAGCAGATGGCATAACGTTTCTTATCGATGTCCGACTTGGTAATGTATAATTTGAATACTTGTTCCAGAAGGAGGCAAATGCTTCTTGGTCTAGTAAAGTGAACAGTACATTACATAGAATAAAACAAAAATCTATGTTAAATGCTAATTGTTCGCTGAATCGTTTGCCATCAATTGCAGACCAGTGTTTTATACTTTTTAGGTGGCGTTCACAATTCCACCTGCTAGTACACGTCAATTAGTTGTCGCACCTTACACATTTACTTCTATCGCCTTCGTATTCTAAATCCGGCTACTCGCTATTACATTTTCTAGTCTCTTCGAAATACGCCGTTTCCGAAACGTACCTAACTGCGACATTTTCTAAGTATGTGTGTACTGATAAGCACTTACAACGAGCAGTGGAATAATACTGATGCGGAGGCTCGAGTCTCCCTGCCACACATTTCCTCTCTCTACGTTGCTTTCCGCACTGCAATGAAAGTTGCTTCTCTTTACCGACTCTAGTTATTATTGAATCATGATTGTAAATCACGATATAAAGAACACGACATAGGTATATTGTGCTATAAGAATTAACACATAGAATTTAAATTAATATGTAAAAAAATATATAATTAAAAAAACCTAAGAGACTCATACTTTACTTGTTGTGTGTTATAACTTTCCCTATTAGAATGCGATAGCAAATCATCAAATAGATATGCAGCAAACTCACAATACTAAAAATATTTCGAAGTTAACAAGACTGGCATATTGCTATCTTAGGTTTTTTTTCCAAGTTTGATTATGCAAATAATTAAACGATAAATATAGAATAGTTGATATTAGCAATATTATTTTGGTTCTCGAATAATATAAGTTCCTCACTGGATCTCTTGGTGCAGAAGTAGAACACTAAACACTTCAACCCACTAAACACCAAACAAGTTTTAACTAAAACACCGACGTGTTTCGACAGCAACGCTGTCATTATCAAGGCGATAATAAAGCTGTCTTATTGTGGGTTGAAGTGTTTAGTGTTCCTCGAATAAGTTCTCAATCCCCAAAAGTACTCTAGAATCAAGTATTTGATTTTCAATAGTTCTCTCTTGATATATCTCCTCCTTTGCTTGCAAATTTTATTTTTGCGAAAACCTATGTGATTTTGACGAATTAATCGTTAAATTTAGAAACCGATAGCAATACAGCATACACATGAAATTCAGAGAAATTAATATCTTTAGCCCTATCAAGTATAAAGTGAAAACAACAGACCTCCAATAATCGAATCCTAAGGTACATCCTCTGTAATGATTAGTGGATTAAACGTATTAGCTCTTATCTCTCTCATTCAGATTACTTCTAGCTCTACAGAAGCATTAGAGAACCCTAGTGCACTCAGAATCAACTCGATTAGATTGTGATTCACAGTATCACTTTATCGTGTTCTTTTTATGCCACTGCTCGTGAATAACAAATTATTCAACTTAAATACCCTGTACCGCAGGAATTATGTAGTTCTGGTAATAGGTCCATCGAATTTTTGTTCATAGTTGTTAACGAGTAATCACCTTCCAAAATCTTTGATAGATTTTGTCTACGCATTGTATGTATACATAAATCCCTAAGAAATACCTTTAGAGGGAATTTCTGATATACGTCGTAATGTGTCGGCTAAATTTTCCAAAGTCATTCGCTGTCCAGCTTCCGCCTGTTTGAATAATTTCTTTACTTTGGCTTTCTTTATAGCTTGTGCCAATTGATTTGACACTAGAAATCCTCGCCTAAATACATAAGAAGCAAATATAAGATACATACAGGAATTACTAATAGTTAATAAATGGGTTTACATATGTAATGTAGAAATTGAAAAAGGCGGGAATTGCCCACAACTAAAAAATGCCTGTAATGTGCGGTCATCGTATAATTGCAGGAATTACACGTCTATCTCTTCTTTCATTGCTTTTGCGTGGTAATGTAGTTCCTTCAATTATACTATGAGTACTTATTACAAGCATGTTTGGTTTAATGTAGAAATAGTCTGAAAACTCTAATTAGCTGCCATTTTTTTCTGTCAAGTTGAGAAGTACAGAAAAACGATTAAGACATCTTAATTATATGATTCAGCAGAGACAAGTTTCCACATTTTGTCGTAAGAAGAAAAAATCAATAGAAATTAACCGAAACATGAACTACTGGCTGTGTTACGAGTCTTACATAGGTAAAAATATTGAGTTCCTTCTGGTGAGAGTATGAGAAACTTCAGAGTAGAATATTCCTATTCAATAAACTGAATTGTTTCCATATTCTCCACGACAAAATCCAAGTCCACATCGAACATTCTGCAATAGGAGCAAAGGTGCAATTTTTATAGGGTGGTACAATATGTAACTCTATAGTGAAGGGTCGCCAGGGGACCTTGTATTTCTATCTGCATAACAACAGATTGTGATACCAATGTGCAACGAGAGATTAGTCTGACAAGTGGTAAATACTTTTAAATAAATGGATTGGTAACCAGCGATTTTTTCGTTGGATCTCAGCCCTTATAGATAGGCTCTTTTTAAGAAATAAATTGTATAAAAATTCACCACAGAAGAATAAAATTTTGGAGCAAAATATAATAAGAGCATTATCCTAGGAAAAATTATTCAACAAGGTGGTCAAAATTTAGAACACGACCAGACTATAGTTAATATCTTTTCTCGTACAAGTTTTCAATGGCCACACCAATTTACTGTGATGTTCATTTCAATTTACTGTGATGTTCATTTCTAGAGTGATTGATAAATTGATCTTCTGATACCCCTTACTCATTATTTGCTCCTAAAGTAGGCACTTACATTAGTGGCGAAACGTCAAGTTAGAAGATTTTGTGGTTTTTACTATATTTTGCATTTCGTTTATTTTTATATTGTATATAAATTACACCACTATCTATATAGCACATAACATCTATTGGATTAACCATCAAGGTTCAGATAATATCCACGTTATCCAGAATATTCAATGTATATACATTCTATATATTGATAACAACTAAACAACATATGTAATCTAAAAACACATTTTAAATTTGGATTTGTGTGTTTTTATTGTAGCTATGTGTGAAATATATTCATATGTTTTTTTATTTATAAAAATCATGCATAAAAATTGATATTAACATTCAGGATATCGCGAATATGTATTGCATATTCATAACACCTATATAATGCCTGATTTATTGTAACGTACTTCAGTTTTGAATTCATTTGTAATATATTTAAATAAGTACATTAAAAGGCACATAATTGTAAAGTAAAAGAATATCACAAGATCAAAAAAGAGCAAAGAAATACTGGGTCTTATTCAAATCATATAAATAAAGCTGGTACGTTACTGTTTAGTTTGATGATTGATTTCGACGAACACACTACATACTACTGAGAAAAACTTCGGTGTTTTCTTTAAACATATATTATTTAGACCACACACAATAACGACATTGACCTGGCTACATTACATGCGCCATCATGACTAAAACTAAACCTAATATAATTTCTTCCTTTACCTAATGGCGGCAAATTTAAACTTATTATAAAACAGAACATGCCGCCAGTAGTTAGAACTAGAGAGTTCTAGACCACTCCATGCTCCCAAAATTTCTAGCAGCAGTAGACGCGAGAAATTACCCCTCCACTTTAGTTCGAAACGTGGCCACCGACATTTTGTAGGGCGCGCTGGAGTCGCGAGCGCTCCATATGCACGGGTAGGCGAGACGTGACGTAAATAATTCTGGTTTAAATGTATATACAGGTAGGTGAAACGTGACGTAAGCAAGATGGACAAGAAACAACGCAGGGATAATATTTTACTCTTTATTATAAGTTTAAAACGCACAGATAACATTTTAGTCTTTATTACAAGTTTAAAAATATGTATATATACAGGTAGGTGAAACGTGACGTAAGCAAGATGGACGTCTGTACAAGAAACGGATAACATTTTATTCCAAGTTTAAAAATTTACATAATGCGGTTATATTAGCGATAGAACATACTTTAAGAACATTTTTATGATACATACAACATTTACAACTTGTTTTTATTAGATTTGGAGTATTTTCAACATGTTCTAAATTTACAATAGGATTATTAATATATGAATCAAAGTTTCATTATTTACATGAGCAGTCACAGGTTTCTTCATCGCTCTCTTCTATGTCACTCTCTTCAGTATCACTTTGCAGACCATCTAAATTGTACTTCCGTACAAGATAATATGGTAGGTGATCGATATTAAGACAATACTGCAAATTATCTTGAACTAATATGGCGATTAGATCATCCAAGTTGATTCTCTTCTTTTGATAATTTTCTATAGCTTCCAGAGCATGGTCAAATTCACTGTAACGTTTCTGTCGATCTTCATTATTCGTATCAGCTTCTGGTCGATTTCCATCCAACACAAATTCCCGGTAACATGCATCTATATTCTTTTCCATTCGTTGTATGGTAGATTCTAAATCCACAGCTTTAGGCCAGTGTGTTTCTTCATACGTCATCCACATCGTGAAACTGTTAAACTTAGACTAACAGCAGGATCGATTGACTACTGACAAGAGGGGGAGATGGTGGATACATGGTGGGGTGTAAATAGCGAGCGGAAGGCTACGAAAATTAATTTCAGTTGCAAAGATTTGTGTGGTTATGTCAGTCATAGGTTGCGCTTAAAATGAATTGTGACATGTCAGTTGAACCGTTAGATTTGTTAGACAAATTGTTACAAAAATATGAAGAAGAAATTAAAATAGAGACACGTCTCATCAATGAAGTAATTTATCCTATAAGCCAATCGTATTCGATATCTGTCGGCTTCAGTCCAGCTAGAGGTTTTATTGCAACAGTAAGCATAATACATAGAAATAAAAGTCGAATAAGTTTTACAAGTTTTGATTGGGAGGAATTTCTAAAATATAGTGATCATTTTAAAGAGCATGCAACATCAAGATATAATCATTGTGACCAAACTGAGCGAGAATATAATGTAGCAGAAATAGTTAAAATAAAATTAATTTATATTGGCAAGTGGTTCAGGCCAGCATTATACGTACAATGTCGCGGGAGGACATTAACATTGTGCAAAGCAGATATTGTAAAGTTGTTGCGGCTATCACCTCTGGTAAATCAAAGACTACAACGACTATCAAACATGGATTTTCTACGTTATTATAATCACTTCTTACATCTACTAGTTGAAAATAAAGAAACTATCACTGGAGAGCTGAAAGATTACGCAACAAACCTTTTATGCCCTGGACAACAAAATCAAATTGGATGGAATTCAGAGTATAGCAATTCTATGGTTGAAATATTACTGTTTCATTTTGTACATTTTAAAAACGATTTTAACCATTTATGTTGTATGTAGTATATAGTTATAATAAAACTTCTAGTCGTTTATAATATATATATTTATACTCTGTAACAAAATAAAAAACTTAATTAATAAATATACTACTCAATATGACTTCTTTATTTCTAACTATACGTTGATTATCAAAATTTAATTAATCAGTAAACTTCTTAATGCCAAATTTATTTATAAACTCAATATTGTATCAATCTAAAACATGTTGAGACATGTTTGAGAGCGCTAGAACGCACGATTTTTAATAAATTGTTTTTGTAAATAATACATGTATATATATGTTTAATACGAAATAATATGCAACAAATCTTTTGCATTACATACCTATGTATTTTAAAAATCTGTTTTTAAAATGTGATTTATTCAAGTAAATACATATATCAGACAAGCTTGCATGCATCTTTTACATGCAAGTAAAATATAATTTTAACATGTAGAAAAATTTCTTTTAACAATAATGTATGTACTATATATTTTAGAACATTGCATAGTGTAATTTTACTGATATTTTAGTGAAAATGATACAAAACACATGTATGGAAACGTAAAAGGAGGAATATATTAAATTTCACTTAATTTTGATCGTCATTACTCAACAAATTATAAAAGAAAGTTATACCAAACACGGTCGACAAATTAGACAAAATATAAAAAAGTAATTAATACACTAAGAAAAACGCATAAATATGTGACTTATTACACAGTTGTATCTTATCAAGACCCGATCTGTAAAGCTGTAAATAATTATGGTATAATTTGTCAAAATTTGCAAAGAATTAAATTATTTGCGGCTATCTCAGAATGAAACAAAATTATCGACAACGAAATACAAAATCAATTATAAATACCATTAGTAATAGACTAGCGCCACAACCAACGTCCCCTCCACACCCCACACAATCCTTAACCCTCCTGAATCCTGCGTCCTGATATCCAGGAGGGATAGCTGCCGGGAATTCTGCTAGCGGGTCGACAAACGCGACCCGCTGCAAGGTCTACAAATATATATAACATAATGTTAGTTAGTAAAAATTAAATTTTACCTACTTTTAAATTTTCCGACAGGATCCGGTTCAATATTAAATAGATTTTTCCTTCTACAATAATACAAAAGATAACAAAACAATATATTTATGAAATAATACAGACAAGCTTACCCATTGCAGCGTTTAAATTAAACTTTAAATATGTCTATCTGAATACTAAAACCGACTATATATACTCTCGAAAGGCAAAACGGCTTAATGGCCTGCAATAAATTAAATGCAACTATGTATTTAATTTATGCAGTTACAATAAATTAAATGTGACTATGTATTTAATTTATGCATTTCGCGAGCGCTTCATATGCGTTCATATGTAAATTTGCAAAGCCATTGTCGCAGCTGGAGTCATTTATAAAAATAAAACATTAAAAATTCTCGAATGCTTCTTAATCATCACATGCATGTAACGCGCAAGATGATATATCTAATATCATTACCATGATACAAGAGGTTCAAAACAAGAACACGGACATTTTCTAAAGAGTAATGACCTCGCAGGTGACCTGCAAACGTGCAAAACTGGTTAATATCCCCGCAATAAATTAAATACAACTATGTATTTAATTTATACAATTACAATTTAAATTGATGGTGCTAGTTTCGCGAGCGCTTCATATGCGTTCATATGTAAATTTGCAAAGCCATTGCCGCAGCTGGAGTCATTTATAAAAATAAAACATTCAAAATTCTCGAATGCTTCTTAATCATCATATGCATGTAACGCGCAAGATGATATATGTAATATCATTACCATGATACAGGAAGTTCAAAACAAGACCATAGACATGCAGAGGACACTGCACTGCAACGTAAAGCAATTACCACTCGAGTAATTTATAAAAATACTGGAAGTAGGTACATATATAAGACGGTTTAGGAATGCGTCTTATTCAGATATAAGTCGTTGTGCATAGCCATACAAAATGGAAGATCTAAATCAAGTTTCAT
>CM043021.1:40153111-40212667 GCA_023690525.1 Holotrichia oblita | reverse complement strand
ATAACATTTCTGTAACACAACTAGTAATCACGTTTTTTTGCACGGGTCTGGATATCTACAATCTTCTAATTCTCCTACTACATATGTATATATGTAGTATGTAACGTGCCATCGAAAAAAAAAACATAATTGGTGTAGGCTATGTAAATGTTTTTGATCGTTGCTTTAGCCACTACCACATAATGACATGTATTATTTGACATTTTATTGTAACCAAAGCATTTCAAAGTTTTATAACCTCCGATTAAATGTCAAGAAATAAATGTCATTATGTGAGGGTGGCTAAAGTAACAATCCATTCACATAGCCTACTCTAATTATGATTTTTTCGATGTGTCTATGCAGTAAATACATAGATTTGTATCAAAACTGTACCTGTTTTATCGTCGAATGGGAATCAATAGTCAATATTGTGAGCTTTATTCGTAATCTATTGCCGGCTTACAAAACAGCTTTAGGAATTTCCCTTTCATAAAATATTTATTTGTAACTTTTCGAAATACCTTCATTAATTATGTAGAATGTTAATTTAAGATACAGTAACATAAACAGGTGAGTGAAATCTTTTAATTTATTGTACAAATTTAAAATTTTCCCTCTCAGCTAGTGTAGGCATATGCAATTTTTGTTGTTAATTGTGTCTAATGCTGAGTTTCAATAAGTATTTGATTAGATATCAGATTAAATTAATACCAGGTGTTACTGTTATGGCTTATTATATTAATTTTTAATCTTTTTAGAAATATAATTGCCGACGTTATATATTGATGTATTACAGGTATTATAGTAGTACCGAAAATAAAACAAATTAGTAAGAATTGCTACAAACACGTGATAAAAAAATGAAATAAACAAACAAAGATAAAGATATTAAACAGATTATAACTATAAGAGAAGAATTTAGAACAAGTAAATGTGAAAATCACCGGTCAAGCGATAAATTATTATAACTTGCTTATCTGTGTTTTAGTTAACCCAATGTTGATCGAACTGTCAAATTCAATGATTCTATTGATTTGCGGTATATGTACATGTTCATAATTGGTGGACACTCCGGCACTGACTAAATACTGAGACTGCTTGAAGTACGCATAATCAACATTAATTTCCTGATAAATTAATAACACATTTTTGTTATATAGGCACGTTTATGAACTATAGTCAGATTGTTGAAATCCCTCATACATATAAAAAAGTTTCGCGGTAAGAAATTCTTCGTGAAAATTAAACACACATTGGCAATATTTCTAATTAAATGTTGACGGGATGGAAAGCGTAAAAAACAAATCGTAATGATGTTATCCCTTAAGGCTATTGTAATTACTACAAAGGCAACTATTGAAAGAAAACTTCAACACAATATCAGAAGAACGGCATCGATAATGATAATGCTATGAACTACCTTGATGGCAATAACAAAAGAGCGCATTTTTAATCGCATGACGAGGCAGCACTTGTATTAATTATTCGTTTAATAATATCACGGCAAGTTAAACAGTAGTTACCAGCCGGTTTCCTTAGAGGGAAAGAACTTCTTGCTCGGTTCTTCTTAGCTTTATGGTATTAACCCTCCTTCTCTTTCTATATAGCTGTTCGAGAGTTTTGCTCTTCGTCTAATCAACGCGTATACAAACTCGTTGTATAGCGTCTAGTGTTGATTCTTGAAGCCTTATGTGATCGCAGTTACTTAATATGGACGTTTTTAACTTCAAGGCTTACTAATTATCTAATTCCGAGCGCATTCACGTATGTGGTGGTAATGTGAGCAGCACAATTTCACTAGAACACATTCTTTTATGCTATTATTGTTATTATTGTGGTCTTAGCGGCACACCAGCCGGTGTGTGAGGCCGTATTCTTAAAGACAGGTTAAGTTGATGCGCAACTGCTCGAATAAGTTGGTAAAGTTCAAATCAGTTTAAATAAATTACCTTATTAAAATGGATTTTATATACCTATCTAATGTAGTATTTGAAATATTTCACTTTTATATAGAAATAATATTTCAAAATTATGACGAAAAGTTATTAATTTAATTAATAATATCGTGGCGCAGATTAATGATAGCTGCTGTGTAACTACGGATTTTACAAACATTATGACCAACGTGTAAATTTAGAAAAAAAAATTCAAAACTTTTTATTCAATTACGAATACATATTACAAAATGTTGCTCTAAGAAAGCGACTTTATATTGCAAATATGGACATTGGTTCATTTCTCTTTACATTGTACCTATGTATGTATAAAACGTCTATTCTGCTACTCTCACGAAAGTTCAACATTCCCGCCTGCTTTCTTATGTTAAATTTCTCATCCACATCTACATTACTAAATGAACATTAAAGTTCATTTTGCGTACGTTCCGAAGCTATTGCAAACTGTAATTGCAATGATTATCCACGTCTGGAGACGATTAAACGTCAATACAGGTAATTGAAATTCAAAGAAAAACAACTGAGCACTATAATTCAGCTAGCCGATTTCTATAAACTTCTTCTCGTAGCGTATTATTGCATCTCTACCACACACATTTCGTATGATCCACATGTACACATTTCATGTTAGAGAATAATTCTCGGAACAATACTATAAATACTTGGGCAAAATTAAATTAAAATCGCCATCACTGCAAACTACAGCCTCAAAGTATAACTAACATTAGATTTAAAATTAAATGAGATTTGAAACTTTATAGAACTAATGCACACGTTGAAAAATCACAATTCATCCTGAACAGGATTTTTTTAATAATTTATACTTATATAATTAGTAATTTAATTTTAAATTGGTCTCTCTAATGTAAGACCTTTCAAACATACTTTTACGTATCACTTATGTGAATTATAAATCAGTAGCCTACTAGTGAATTGCTGAATATGCATTAGCCAATAAGATAGCCATAAACTTACCTGTGAGAATAGTAAAATTTTGGCATAATAATAAGACCTTAATTCTTTTTTCAAATCTATACTATCTATACAAAAGGTATACCATATTTTAAATGTATAAAATATTAGCGAATACTATTATTGAAATTAGTTCTAAACAATAAAATTACTACTCTTAATACGAATCCTTTTACTTAAAAATTCAACGATTATAAAAAAGATTATCTACGTTTCTACAATTGCTTGGCTTTCATATCTGTTTGCGACTTAACCAATTCCATAAACTGTGTTTAAGGTAATCTGTTATAATGCTTTGAACAATAAGACTATGCGAACCATTGCTAGAATAGACAGTGTAACGAAACCATCGTCAAATAGCCCGCAGAGACAATGCCTTATCTGTTTGAAACACATATCGTAAAGTATGAAGATTTTATTTAAAGAAGAAAGGCACGCCCCCATTTTTATCGATTATTATAATACGTTGTATTCTTGTGGGGCCACTATCTATAATGAAGGCAGCGGTCACGATCCCTAGTTCCCAGGTGTTATTTATAAACCACATATGGTCGTAGGAGAACTAGACAATGTCTTATAGTGTCGTGTGTACATTGTTCAGTCCAACTGACTGTTCTTCTATGCTTGTTTGCGGAATTTCTTTTTTCTTTATCGTCCTGCTTCAAGATTGTATTTTTCGTGAGCCGTTGGCAGCACACGCCTGCAGTGGATTGTTCATTAAAATGACGACGCACCACTTCTTTGCAGCCAGCCGGTACTTGCTTCTATTTTCCACCGTCAGCGTTAAAGAATGTCTACATAAATTTTCGAAGAAGGCAACGCACTGAATACAAAGCGTTTTCTTGTAAAATATGAGTCTACACTTTCATAGAATTTAAGTCGGTGTGATAAGCTTTAAAGAATATCATCATGCAAGTGAAAATTTATCGAAATATTTAATTTTCGAATGGCATCAAATGCACGAAACTTTATTTGAAATTTTGTGATAAAACAGATTTCTTTAAGATTCAAAATAACGTTAGATGTTTACTCTAAGAATGTAATAATAAACGTAAAGAAAATAACACTTAACGTGGAGATTTCGACATATACTAGCACAATATTAGAGTATGTTAATTTAAGAAAATAAAAGAAATATTTACTCTCGCACTCTACAAAAGAAGTCCTATAGATTGCTTTAAAAACTTTAAGACAGCTAGAAAAGTCCACGTTACAAGAGATTTTGACAGCTATTCACTTGCATAATTATGTTAATAATGAATTATTTCAAAATTTATAAATTATTTTAAAGAAATGAACCTATTGATACATATTGTTCTTATGTTTTATTAGTTTTTTGATATCTTCTGGCGATAAGTCTACGTCTGCAAAGAAAGGGAGAATTACGGTTATTTTTGCGATATTTTTCTTTTTTTGCAAATCCAGCTTTAATCGTATAAGATATCAAGAAAACTTTTAAGGCCTTTTTTGTAGAGCATGAAATTTTCTACAAAATGCCGAGGAGAGCACTATTCTAGTTGTTATAGTTTTCAAGTTTTCGAACCTATTTTGTCTGTGACTAAGCCAAGCACTGACCATAGGTGCATGATTTGTACAGTATAATATACACATATGTACAGTGGAGAGCACCTTAACCGACACCGTTATGGAATTTCATAGTCCTTCTTAGCAATCGGAGCGGGGGCGTCGTAAACATATATATATATTGAATACAAAATTGGTCAACCGTAAATTTCTGATCTGGTAAACAAACAATCGTCCCTCTGATACCTGCTATGAGATGAAACATACATTACATCCCCACACATACATACATCGATAACAATGCATGTAAATTAGATACAATGACGTTCCCAAAAAGGAATTTTAAGAAATTCTAAGAAATGAAATGACAGATAATCCGTATGTAATTGTTCTTGCAAAGAGCAATAAAGAAGGGGATGTAAAACTTATTTCAACATTAATTATGGTTCCTTTCCTTCTCCTTTTCTTCAAACTTTTAATATTTACTTATTAGTGTAATGATTGCTTTTAACAAGTATAAATAAGTAAGTATAAATAATATTAAAGTATAATTTACTGTTCGCTATTATCTGTTGCGAATAATAGAGTGATCGTTGTTCAAGACGCATTTTACCAAATTTAATATATATATAATGTATATGTATAAAAATCGATTTGTTACATCTTTGGAACTCACACCTAGCACTAAATGTTTTGTTTTTGATAATTCACTTATTTAAAGCAACATTTTTATAGTATATCAAAATAGTTAGTCACATAATACGTTTTTAATAAATTTGTAAGTTATTAAAACGTTTTTAAATTTTATACATACACAGTTTGTTAAATTTTCATTCATTCCGTTATCGAAAAAAAAAACCGACATTTACTTAATTCTAATACTCTTTTTGCGTTATACATCATTATCATACATATACCGGTTACGTTGTTTTCCAAAAAAAAAACGAAAACGAAACGTCTTGTACTTAAATAGTAATATGGGTATTATTCCAATATAGTTTTATTAAAGTGCCTCTAAACCAAGAAGTAGATTTTATTTGATTTAGTAACAAGAATTACCTAAATATAATCCGTACGCAAGGGTATACCGCAACCGGGTATCTGCAAAAATACAGCGGACCATTTATGTATTCTCCCAAGCTAGGAGATCTGTTTTACTCCTACATTGTGTAGATAAGGTCGACTTTTGCTTAGAGGGGTTTCGTTTTAGAAGCTCTCCACTGTACACCATATGGCAGCGTTCGTGTGCACTATAGCGGTACCTGTAGTGTAAGCGAAACACACAGAAGTGTCCGTGCATTAGAAGGGTAAAGAAGTAGACGCAATGTTCTACTGCATTACAACATAGCTAGTAGTTCGTATATCCCTATGATGCACTCGCATTTGTCCAAAAAATCCACATCTATTGTCTTCTTGACCGTTCTAATACACGGACACCTCTGTGTGTTTCACTGACACTACAAGTATCGCTATAGTGCACACGAACACGGCCATATTGTATAATTTCCTTAGACCCGTATTTTTCAAATTTGTAGCAATGGTCATGTATGGACATTTTCACTACTTTATATCTTATATTACATCTTACAACGTCAACAGTTACGACTTGAATGAAACACTGTATTAAACGGATTTGTAGTGAGATCCTTCATGTAAGTTTATGTGTTTGCAATGCACAATATTTAACTTGTTGCTAGTTCGTCGTTATCGCTTTACGGAACCGTTCTAATAAAAGTGAATCAGTCGTTACTCTTTCTATTCGCTTAGAACTTGCGTGCCGGTAATTGCTTTTCCGTAAGATTGTTGGAAAAAGTTTATTACTCTATGACATTATTACCCCTATTATAAAAATAATTATCTAGTAAGCTTGGACTGAGCTCGGCAGTAGTTCTTCTGTTATATCCGTGTCTATCAAGTCAAACCGTCTCCTAATAATGGCGTCTGTATTTGTTTACTGTATTACATATTATAAACCATTTAAAACTGTGCATTCACTCCTTTTTTGCTCTTAGATTTCTGTACTATTTTCTCATGCGATCTATAAAAGATATAATTCCAGGCGTCCAACAAATGCTTTCTATATATAGTGAGCGAGAACAATAGGTTTTATATTGTGTAATAGCGAGAAACATATGTGTAACGGGTTACTCTAATTTCAACGTAAAATGAATTAATTGATGTTAATTTATCTAAACAGGAAGCTTCGATTATTAGGTTTTTTTGGATATATAAATTATATATGTATGCACATTTCTGGCCGGATATGAAAATTAGTTGAATGATTCCTATATTATGTGTCTGTGGCAAAATTCTGTTCCAGGAAAGATTACACATGTAAACAAGATTATTCATTTTAGCAATAATAATTGCGATTGAAATAGCTATGTTTCTGTATTTTCCACTTTAACATCATTAATCTATCAATTCGTCGGAGTTTAGTTGTGTTTAGTGAGTTTGATCTGCCCAAAGTAATTGAGAGTACTTCAAATATTTCATCTTATTTTAGTCTGAATGTTCTTTCGTCTTCAAAACAAAGTAACGCAGACATTGTTGTTCTTTTGTTGAAACATTCAGTTTCCAACAACTTCAAAGAATAGTCATCTCTTATATTTCCCGTAATAACAAGCTTATTGATCCACTTTTCCAAAGTGTCCATCTTATAACATTTAATTATACGATATGCGTTTATGTATGTAATAAATAATAACCTATCAAATAGAAGGTCAGCTATCGTTCTCATGCTCCTTTCAGAATTCTTATATATGAGTCATCTCTAGCTATATTTTAGTTTCAATTCTAATAAGTAATCCTTTTATAAAAAAAACTCAAGTGCAGCACTTTTCTTAAGTCTCGATGTTAGATATACCATAGGTATCCATACTATTTATATTTGCTTGAAGGACTCGCACATCACATAGTGTTATTTTCTTGCTATGACGCATATATTATTCAATCTAATTGTTATAGTTCTTAATTTGCATAGTTTGATATATATACACATATAAATACTCACACTAGTTACATTCGTACTTACTAAATATTTGAATAAAAACAAGTGTCGATGGTCGTCAAGAGCGTTAAGTGTACCATGCATCGAAATGAAAAACAAGCCAGGTTCTCATAACCTTCGATACTGTCTTAAATTACAGATTCATTTTTTATGTTGCTGGTTTATATTGCCATACATTTAGTGGAACTAGTCGCGCGACTAGTTCGACGAGACACAATCAAGAACGCGGAGGCGGTCTAATCGAAACATATGAATTCCAAACACCGCATAGTGGTGTCGGTATTACTTCAATAATCGCAAATACTTTTGAAAACCGTTCTTACTCTTCGAAACGTTTATTTACCTACTTTGCAGCCTTGTAGTGTGATTAAGAAACTATACGTATGTATGTTTCCTTTACGAATGTTACGAAAGCGGACTTGATGTAATTAAATAATTATATCTCATATATCCCCTTCGCACTTTATCTAAATTATTATTAAACCGTAACTTTCCAGTAAGTATTGGCCACGTTGATTCTTTACCACGTTCTAGTTTTCTTCGTTTAAACTAAATTGTAGTCTTCAAAAGTAATTATATCGCGGTCAGAAGGAAGACGAGTAGACTCTTCGTTGTAAGTGTAATTACAGAAAGTGATTAATTATCGAATTAATCCACTAAAAATTAAATAGTGATCTTGTGGCATGTTCACTGCGATACAGTATCTCCACACATCTATATAAATATAGATGGAATGTTCAGATTAACAACGAAAAACGAAAATCAAAAAGATCCGCTAGTGTATTGGTTCTTCTGAAATTAATTCTGAGACCACCCTAGAACAGGTTTTTAGAACAGAATTATCGCTGAATTTACTTCAACTTGTCATTTAAACGGCTGGTGCAATGCATATCTATCTACAATTACACGATGCCAATGTGTATCTGAAAGAAAATCAATTACCAAGCGATAAAGCGGTATGAAGATGTATTGAAGCCATCTCTCCCAGAATATAATACAATAGTACAACAAAAGCAAACTTGTACTTAATATACACTTACTCAATATGTATTCATACTTCACATCCGACCATTGGATGTTAGACGGTATTTTCCAGATTTACTGTTACTCTCTATATTTATTACTTGTTTTGCTTGTAATGAAGACAACATGTACAGTAACAATTAAGAGAAAAATAAGCTTTATATACAATAATGTAACAATTTTTCAACATAAATTAAAATTTCTATCGCTCAAAAGACTTCATACCTATTCGATTTTAACCAATTAACAAGTAAATATTGGGTACGTAACCATTGTAATTTCAAAGACTGTGAGCTTGTCAGATACCCATAATAACTAAGTATGCCAAATATTTCAATCTTGTTGCCTAATTTTGAAGCAGGTTTACTCTTAAAATATTCAAATACTTACTTAAATTTATTCATTAACTTGTCTATAAAAATTAAATTACTCTCTACCGCCTGCCATGCTGCCCCACACCATTATCGAGTCGCCTCTATGCTTTACAGTCGCTTTCAGGTTCTTTAAGTGGAGTCTCAAAAAGTTTCGTTCTTCTTTAAATACCCCTCAGGAAAATTTCATTTTTGTGGATTGATGTTATGAATCCATGCTTTATTTCTAGCCACTCGATCATGGAACTGGTAATATTTTAACGGTTTTATATGTTTCTGCATAAAATTCCATAGTTACTACTATGAGTTTGTCGCAACTGTAAACCACTAAAATGTGTTTAGTTTCTTTTATGCAGCTATATGTAAATAACCAACGTAATTGATACAGTTAAGGTATCAGAAAGTCAACGGTAACATTATACAAAATCGCTTTCAGGAGAACATACATATCTTTTCATAACAGTGATAGAACAGTATACAAGTTGTTATAAAAATATATAGTCGAATTTTTGGATCTTGTCCGTTACGTCATGAGTAATGCCAGTATGAATCGACTCATATGTTAGGTATATTGACATTTCCCTCTAATGTACGTTAAATGTCGGTGATGAATATTATATACGTATATCTTTGTTTAATTACGCTGTTAATGACGTAACGGACAAGATCGAAAAATTCGACTTGTACATACAACATACGCTGCTATTTTTTATCATATTAGTGATAGAATAAAATACAACTGCATAACATGGCAATATACACATACAATATGTTGCAAAAAAGAGGCAACACGTAAAGTAATCATGTTATTCAAACCAAATGGTAACCTGTTTTTTGTAAATCATATGATAAAAAGTTATCGGGTATTCCTTTTTTTTCAAAACATACTATATGCACTCACAGGAAGTAATTAATAAGAACAGTTGTAAATCTTATAATTTTTAAATTTGAAACACATATCGATCAATGTCAGTCTGTCTCGTGTACCGATATACTAAATTTGGTTATTCTGTTTGATGTAATAGTAGTGACGAAGTTGCGCGTTATTTCAAAAATGGTTACGTACTCATATCGAAACTTACTCCTCCTTATAAAAATTTCTGAGAATAGGTATTTTAAATTACAAATTTTATCTACAAAAGTTATGTCGGCGTAAATGAATATAAAGTATCCCAAGTAGTAACAGCTTCGAACAAAAGTGAAAGCAGATTCTGAATTCTCATGGTTCTTCACTGGATCTCTTGGTGCAGAAGTAGAACACTAAACACTTCAACCCACAAAACACCAAAAAACTTTTTACTAAAAGCCGACGCCTTTCGACAGCAAAGCTATCATTTTCAAGGCGATAATATGTATATTGTTTATTATCACAGCTTTGCTGTCAATACACGTCGGTTTTTAGTAAAAAGTTTTTTGGTGTTTTGTGGGCTGATTTCTCATATCAAAGTACTTCCCCATATCAAATTTTGGGCAAATATTACAATTATGACGGATATTATTTGAGTTTAGAAAACTTTAACCTCTTCATTCTATATATGGATAATATCAAATTTTGAACTACGATAAATTAAGTTAAATCGTCATATTTCGACTACAGAAGAATGTAGTACCACTCTAGAAAAACACATCCTGTATTACATACTGCGCAAAAGAAACTTTTAATTTCTGCTACTATACAGATTTAACTTGTAATATACATATTTTACAGCAATAATCAACAGCTAAAGCGTTAAATTTCAGCCCTACGTATTTTCATGGTGACATATTAGACAAGAACATCGACAATTTCGCTAGAATTTTACCAATAATTAATACGAAATTTATAGTGAGATCAACCTGCACGGATATATTATTGTACAACGCAATATTCTATCGTTTAAATCTCGAGCAGGGCGCTCACAATACAACAGACTCTTAAAAAGACAAAGACGGTGCTGTGCTATAACCAATTGCAACAACAGTACCATAAACCAATCACGCCCACTCCACCTAACCTCTCCAGTGCCCCGAGGACACAAAACACGGCGATGTCTAACAACGACCTGTAATTTATGAAACCTGCGTACTTTGTACCTACTCTCTTCTCCGTTCTATAGAACTCTCCTTGACTTTATTAGGCTCTGGCTAAGAATTTATAAGTTCTAAGATCACCATTCTCTTCAACGCAAGTTCATAAATTGAAAAAATCCAATATTAATTGTCACTGGTAAAGAATTTTGCAATATTGTATATTAGCTTGTACATTTTTGTCTTGCCAGACAAATAATTCTTTGTGTAGTATTTTTTCCATAAAAAATCCTTACGGTTTGATGGAACAAACAATACAATAGTGTTAATAGTTAATAGTAAATACAATGTGCGTAACACATAACTAAGAGTCCCAAATGCGGTTTTTAATTGTGTTTAATTAGAAAATGCATAATAGTGTAGCTATATAGTAAAATACAATATACATGGTTTACCTTGCAATAATTTTACTTGACTAAACCGAAATGAGCGTTTTTTAATTACGTTATACTACCTGCGCCCGAAATTACTAATCAACTGTACCCATGAACATACAACACTATTATTGTCAGGGCATTATATTTTACTTGAAAGTAATCTATACATCTATATTACAACTTATTAACAAAATCTAGATTAGTGCATTAAATTGTATTATACATGTATTCTTAGCCATATACTTAAACTAAGAAAAGATCCTAATTATATCCTAAGAATGTCCAGCACATTTTTTTCTTTTTATCTTCAGTACAATTAAAATTAATGGTAGTGGCATTTAGTATTAAGCTTCAAAGAATAAATCAATGTCTGCCATGTTACTCAACGATAAATGTTAATCGTACAGATCGATATGTATCAGCGTTGCTGTTATCGCTTAATACGAACATCCAAAAATAGCGCTGTAAGAGAATGCCGATTTCAGCCTCATTACTATACATATGTGTATAGTCCGTTCAACGCACTTTCAGAAAAGATAATAATACATGTTTTGCTTTCCACTCATACATATTACATAAAAGTACAAAAGATTGTTAACAACATTATTGCACTGGAGTTTGCTGTGAAGAAAAATGTTCTCTGCTAAACTTAAATCGAAAAATTGATGTCACAATTATACATCAATTTATCAGTTTCTCTTGCATTTAAATTTTGTCCACCATATCTCAAAGGTGTTTTCTCTTTTCATACTTCTCTTATCGTGCACTTCTCAAATTTTACCTGGGTTAACCTTTTTTATTCTCGTTTCGTACATTGAATAAAAATTTCATTAAACAAAAATTGTACTTAATGAATGCTCGTTTCGTACACTCATATTGTGACAGCGAGAATTTAGACACAATTATAGATATTTATGCCTACGGGAATTTAAACTATTTAAGAGGAATACATAGTTAAATTGACTAGACAACATCTCAGGATGTGCGCAGTCCTACCGCATTTACCACTAGAGTATATTAATGAAGGATGGTTGATTGTAATAGAAATTCGACAAACATGGAGAAACTAAGCAAATTGAACAATTACTTTGTTGACGAGTGGATGGATTCTCCAAGAATACACCAAAGAGGGCAAGAAAAGACATCAATTTGGATAACAGAATTTAAAACACTATTAGCAAATTTCTTTATAAAGAAATAAATTTACAAGATACTTTAACACGGTTATCGTATATCGTAAAAGATGAATAGAATTATTAAAACTGACATGATGAAGCTGTTTGGCGAAAAATTTGTAAATATGTATGCATCGTTTTCCTACAATTTAATAACTATTGACAAACTCATAAATGGGGACAAAAATCTTTAACCGTACCCATACATCAAGTTAACTTGTTTAACTAAAGATATTAATTTTATAGGTATATTGCCAGTCCTAAGCCTGGAAAAAGTGTGAAGGAAGATTTATCTAAACCACATCCTAATTTCATATTTTCATGTACAAAAGTCATTACCTACGCCGATAACTAGTAAAATACCTATAATTGTGTCCCGCGGTCATAATATGAGTGAACGAAACGAGCATTAATTAGGTAAAATTTTTATTCAATGTACGAAACGAGAATAAAAGATGTTAACGCAGGTAAAATTTGGTAAGTGTACGAAAAGAGAATGTACGAAACGAACCTAAATCATCGCAAACCAAACATTTAAAATTTATGCCTTCCTAAATGAAATCCGGAGCTAATAATCTTTTTCACTTTGACATTGATCGTTTTTCGTCCTACGTAATTGTCACATATTTATATATAACAGAAATCAACATATCGGAACAAATATACGCAGTGCTTGATGACGTGAACGATGAGCCGTAATACAGTGAAACGCATCGTTCTATAAGTGGGAACTGAATCATGTCAATAGCTATCACTTAATTACACATATCTATGTAGATTTGTTTCTAGGATCGCGACTAACACTGAAGTAAAGAAAAGGCAATACGTATGCAAAACTTTGTTGTAAACATCGACCGCTTTTTTACAAGTGCATTCTCATTTAACATAGACCTATTTTTAGGAATACGATTAATACTTAAAGGAAAAAAAAAACTAACAGCAAAAATGGAGTTTCTACTTTTTTTTTGAAGCTCATTGCTATTTTACAGTTTAATATGATAAAAAAATAGCTTCACTTCAAAATAAATATACCAATTTATAAAACGCATAACTAATACAAAAGGATTGTACGAAACGCGCCTACAAATCTACTAGACAGGTTATCTTTGATATGTGAAGTCATCGCATTAGCGGTTCTCTTTCGTGTTAAATAAAGTGATTTTATCAGAACAAGTTTTGAGAATCTATTCTTCTTTTTAGCGCTTTGCTTTCAGACTATTGATTTAGAGTGATTTCTGCTAATTGCCTCTCTATCATTGAAAACCTTCACTTTTAGGTTAGTTTTATCAGTTCATTTAACTCACTTCACCTTTACTTATTTATTTTTTAGCTCGAAAGAAAACCTGTAATATATATTTTTGACAGGAAAAAATCATCCATCACACAGAAATCTGAAAGTCAAGGAATAAACCAATGCTTTTTTTTCGTTTACTACCGGGATAAGTACATCTATTATCTTCTACTATGTACTTTTCTTTTCATTATTCTATGACTTTTGTTATTAAAGTATCCTAGCACTTCATTTATCTAGTTAATCGGTCACTATTTAGGCCTTAGCAGCATCCACTATAGTACCTATTGTTTCTATAGTAGATATGTTTTTTCATGTTAGCAATCTAACGAGCGTACAAATTTCAGACAGAAATACCAATGTCATCCTTCAAGGTTCTTTGTACACTGCTCTAAAACTTTTAGCCTCAGAGAAGACACATTTACTTGTTTACACCATTTTTTTAATGAGATATATCTTACCAATTTTCGATATCGTTAGATGGATATTTAAAGCAGACTTCACACATCTCCTGATACCTACAGTTCCGCTTATTATATAACAATAACATTTACATATGTTTAATGTGTATTGTATTTAAAAGGTGAATTAACTTTAAACGCCCGTATAAATTGTATGTCTCTCTCTATATTGCACCCATACACGGTTATTGCTTTCCACCTGATCACTGGCATTATCTACGTAATTTTTTCTCATTTTAATTTGTCGTTCCAGCCGTACCTCGCATGAGTAACATCTTGCATTTCAATATAACATAGGCCTACATAGCGTACAATAAGTACTACAAATAATTATTAATAAAATCAGTAACTAACAACAAAATTTTATTTATTACGTTGTTAAACATCTACCCATGAGTCAAGCATCAACTATCCAAATTAGCTAGGTTAATCATAGCCTCATTTCTACTGTTGCATGTTTCACGCGTCTCTGTTGGCATGTTGTAATAAGGAGTGATTTAACAAAAAATATTTTTCTGTGTATTAAATATATCATCGAAAATATGGATTTTGGTATGTGATTTATTGTACTGTATTAGTTTTTGTATATAACCCCGACCGAGACTGCGAGCTCTACTCCTAGTATTTTCAATTTTCGACAACTCATTTGATCGGAAAAAGTGTTTAAGTGAAATAAGTAAATTGAAAGCAATTATTGTTACAAATGAGAAGGAAAGATGAATATCATAACAGGCCGGCAGCGATTTGTTGAAATTGTATAAAATTAACAAAAAGGAGACGGAGCAATTTCGCGTCGATCGAACGGTATTTAAGTACATAATTAATACATTTTTGAGAAAAAGAGTTGAATGAAAAGACTGCGCAGCCAACTAAAGGACGAGAGACCGTGATGGAAACTGACGAGAGACCAACGACCCGCCAACCGGAATCCGGTTTAATTGATTGGAAACTAAGGGGCAAATTTGTCATAGTGATTGAAGACATTCCAGTATATGTATTTCTCAAGATAACGATTCTTGAAATTTGCCATATGAATAATCAAGAAATATTTGTTTAAAACTCGTAAGTTTACATTTTTTCGCTACAGTGCACTTTGAACGTCAAGAAAGCATGTTCAAATCTTGAATATGTCAAGAATAAAAACGATATATGTAGGTATTATAAGACGGCAACTCAAATCAATAGCAAATCACCACACCAAAGAAAATCTAAAAGTGTAAATATATATATATCCTCACAGTTTTTTTCTTCCTTGCTTTATAAGCAGAACATATTTTTGTAGTTACATGTATAAACTATTTCCATATAGTAGTCGTAGTATCACATACAAAGTAGTATTTAGTTAATAAATAAAATTAATCCGGCTTTATTTTATTAACAATGTGGGAAAGGACAAACAAATAGTAAATAAATATGAATATATTTAGAAATGATTTTCCTTCCAGTTACACAGATTTTCTAGTGTAAATATATACCGTGCTCATAGTTATCTGCATTGTAAACGATAAAAGTTTGTTTCTGACATCATATGGCTTATATTTCTGAACCCCTGCATTTTATGCTTTATGTTTTGTTCGTCGTCAAATGCGTTTGTACCTATGTAACTATTCTCATTAAGGTGATTATGATATAAATTTACATAAACGAACCGCTAATATATTACAGCGTGAACTATAGCTTTCATAATTGAACGTCAATATTATAATGTTATCTTTTAGGTACATATTATATGCTTAAGTTTACATAATATTAAAAAGCTATTCTTGGACCGCAGTAATCGAAAGGAAAACTATAGTCAGATCATTTCCACTTCAGTACATTTATAAATAGTGACTGGTCTGTAGCCTGTCATCTTGCTTATGTATGCATATATAACATGTAATGCGATGTAAAGGTCATAATTTCAATCTAAGACGATACAAAGGAAAGATAAATCTGTCATCTGTTGTCCAATTATCTCTAAGCAAAGTGAAATGCATGAATATTGTCTAGATTCTGCACTTAACATCGCAAATATGCGATAGAAATTGCCTACGTACTGTCACTAATACCTATATTTATTATAAACTTGCATTCCTAAAATGTCAAACGACACGTATATATGTATATATTGAGTAGTATGA
Source organism: Holotrichia oblita (assembly GCA_023690525.1). NCBI lineage: Eukaryota > Metazoa > Arthropoda > Insecta > Coleoptera > Scarabaeidae > Holotrichia > Holotrichia oblita. The sequence goes on along the minus strand of CM043021.1, from coordinate 40,196,336 downwards.
TAACTTAGTAGTATAGTAATGTACTACAGGCATCCAGACAACTTTTTTTTCAAATAATTAAATGTTTGACAATTGCAATAGCTATATTATTGTGTATCAAATATATCAAATGTCCTCAAGTTTTATTATAATATACCATTAAACTGTAGCCCAAATCTTAAATTTCTCAAAACTACATTATAATATGAATTTTCTTTAAATATCTTATATGATATGATATACCGGTTGATTTCAGAGATAGGATAAATAACGGTGGGAAGGGGCAAGAGGTACGAAAATTCGCTAAGAAGGGGGCGCGAATGAGTCTATCACAGCGCTGTAGACTATACGAGACTAGACTGTGATAGAGAGACTTGTACGCGTCCCCACTACTTAGCGAATTTTCATACCTCTTGCCCCTTCCCACCGTTATTTATCCTATCTCTGAAATCAACCCGTATATAAGATAATTGTTAGGTACCTAATTCGTTTACTTTTATAAAACGTATTATCTTTACTTATAATTCTAGTTTGCTTACGAAGCACACCGGAAGTTACTAATGCCCAAATGAAAATCATGTTTGTGTCGCCACAAAAACATCAAACATCAATCCTATACACATATAAAAATATAACAATCTAAACTGGAAGGTAGGTGATTTTATTTTATGAAAGTAGTTTTTATATTATTACCATTAAGATATTGAAGTAAGAATATCTAATAGTGATACAAATGAATTATATTGTTCTAACAGTAAGTTCTAGCAATAAGTGAAAGTATGTACTTAAACAAGTACACTACAGTAGTATTTTACAATATCAATATAATGTGGTAAAATGATATATTACCATTATGACCTACAAACATATCATGACTTAAACATCCGGTAACAAGATTTTCTAATGGTAACTAATAAAGAAAGATAATGTATTTACATCGATTTCCCTAAAATGCGCGTACCTTAGCTTTTCCAGCTCACGGAGCTTATGTTACCACAATTTCTCACACCATGTTTTTGAAATATCTTGCCCGTAGGTACTCACATTAATGTGAAAATCAGTGTTTACACTTTACTTAAGAAATAACAACATTTTTCGATGAAGTACTGTTTCTCGAATTATAGTACTTATACTGCGGTCGGTAGTAATGGGAAATAACACCTATAAATGATATACCGCTTGATTTCAGACATAGGATACATAACGACAATAATAAAGACAAACCTCCACTTGAAATTAATAATATTGTTGTTCTTATTCTTGTCACTATACAGTTGCATATATTTTCTTCAGTCTAATATTTACCTACAGTCTCAAGAAGCCTTATTGCCCTTTAGTAATGGTCGGTATATTAATATTTACCTCTAACATCTAAATTGATTCATTAAAATGTGTGTCTAATTAGCCAAGTCACATATTGTAATGCTGAAAATAGCTTAACGCCATTAATGCAACGTATCAATTTACTAAAAGAAACTGAAAACTTCAAAATATTTTACAAATTAAAAGCTAACTAATCGTAGAAAGAATCGTGTAACCCGAATAATTAATTATTGCCGGTTGCTTTACGAAACGAACGTGAAATAAAAACATAGAAACTCTAAAATAACTGCCAGTATATACGATTTATGTAAAGGTTAACTTTCTGTTGATTTTTATGTTTTTAAACCAACACACACACAAATGTTACACCTCTAAATTGCAGAGTTGCTTCAGTAAGTTCTTAAGTAAAAGCTATATTGTTTAACTGCGTGAGTGTACACTGATATAACTTACGTGTAACTGCCGTGAGTGTTGTGGCATTTTCCGTGTACACATGGTTTATTTCTGCACTCATCCTTGTCATCCTTACACGCTACACCTGTAAAACCAGCGGCGCACGTGCACTTGTAAGAATCACCGACCGGAGTACACACGGCGCCATTCAAACATGGCTGTGACGCACAGTGGTCCTGCTTTTCACAATGTATTCCTAAAACAACAAAAAAAGAATGAATACACCAAAAATAACATTATTCAGTAGAATTATTATATTATATTTATTCGTTTTACGTTCTATAGCTTAATCGATTTCAATTTATTTTGTAAAATAACTTTAACGCTATGACATTAGCTATAGTGAAATAAAAACATACGGCCCATAATTTAAACGTACTATGCAATAGAACTAAAAAAAATTTTTGCGCAATTGGTTGTTTTTATCAGTTTACCGTGTCTGTTTCCACGACGGTAAGTTGCAATTACTGGTTGCTATGTGTAACAAAACGGTAAGTAATTTACTTACCGTTCACTGAACGGTAAGTGAATTAAACAGAACCACAAAACAGAACTAGGAACGACAGCATCAAAAACACTATTTGACTTGTTTGGAGCAAAACCATAGATACCATGGAATAGCCATCCAACGGTTTCAGTTCCAATCTTCCTGATTTTCACAAATTTATTTATATAAATTATTATTATTATTCTAGAGATTCCAATCGCGCAAAAAACGTTATAAGCATGTCGAACGTTAAGGGTCACCGTTCTCAGACAATAATTGGACAACAATTGTCTTCGAGCGGTAAACATCCCTTACCGTTCTCCATACTTAATATACTATTGCTATTTGAAAATAATAAGATATCAATATTTTCTTGCTAAAAATTTTCAATTTTTTTTCTGAACAACCAGTATACCTAATTTTGTAAAGTTTATAATACTGCATTTGATACAACATAGTTTCCCAAAAATTACCTAAAATTTTGTACCTACATACATGCATTTATTTTTCTAGTAATATGGTGGTTTGTGATAGCCCGTGGCTGTAATTTTTTTTTAATAATTCAGAAATGGCTAGTTTTAGAGACAAGGTTTATAGTAATCTTAAATTTGTCGCACAAAAACAAATCAATAAAAAAATTAGGTAATTCATTTTGAAATAAGAAATTAAGTTGCCCATGTTACCGGAAGAAGTAGAAATCTGACATTATTTTAAAGTGAAATCGTGTAATATGAAATTATTACCCGCAAAATTTTAAATCGCAATGTTTATTAATTCCTTACATTATTTTAACCGAAACTCGTCATGACATAGTCTGTATATACATATATTGTTTCTTTTCAATACTAAATACTTACTAAAAGTTTCAATCTGTGAAGTTAACTTAAAACTTTTGATTCGGCAAAAATCTTTTACATGAACACAAGGCACTTATAAGTACATGAGTTCGTCGATCATTAGTCATTACCAATAGAGCGCTTTATGACGTGTCGCTTTTTATTCGTCGTCACTTTGAAAAGAAGCTCATTTCAGTTACTCCCCTACGGTTCGGAATGCTTGTGCGGGAATTTTTGCGCTGCGTCCAACACGCCGTCAATTATAAGTCCGGCCGCACGTATAGGCTATATTCAATAGGTTATTCGGATCCGATTGTTTCTTTATATTATTCGCGCAGCAGGCAGCCACTAATGGTCCAGACTCTTACTGTTCTCTTACTTATTGAAATATTACGATCCTTTGCCCGAGGAGACATCTACACGATTGTAAATCATGGCAGCCAGAACGTGCTTTGTTTTATTTTCTAATCATCCGGCCCGTTAGATAAAGAAAATAAATTAACTGTTTGAATGGTATACATGGCGCTTAGGGCTATACATATACGCTACACGCTTTTCCTGGAATGCGTATTATCTACAGGCTTGTGTAGAATAAACTCGAGTATCAGAATAAAAAGTTGTTATAATGTTACACTTTCAATAAAATTGTGGAAGGATAATGAACATGAGTTGAGCAACCGGCATGAGCTATTATAGTTTAATTTAGGTATTATCACAGGTTTCTTATTTTCTATGATTCATGTATGCGGTATATTTTTTCCAGTTACTCAAATCGATAAATACAAGACAATAAAGAACTTAAAATCCTCTTTCGATTTACATCACATGAGAACTATTTTTTTACTTATGTCTATATAGACTGAACAGCAAACGAATCGGTTTGCAACATTGCAACGATTGTTGTAGGACGATTGACTAAATTATTCCAATCAAACTTTAATTTATTACATCTTCGATGTGAGCTCTTCACTGGAAAGCGCGGCGTGATTGAAATTGAAATGATACGCTTATATGTATAGGTATTATAGTCGTCTCGCTGTTCACTGTATTAATTATTTCAAAGACAATTTATATTTGACACGTTGGAGGAGTCGTGCTGCTTCTCAACGAAATATCAAGTAAAAAAATCGATGACTAGGTTATGTAAGAGACTATATATATATATATATTTATCCAACCGACGTTACTAGACCCGGCATGTTCATGATACCAAGTCAATCCCAGTGTATAACACAAAAGCGGACAATTAACATACCTTGCTAAGCCCACTGATTGTACCGCTTTGCCAGACCCAGTGTATATAAAAAATATATTTTCCCGCCTTTTCATTCCCTGCAATGTTGCCAAGTGTATGCGACAAGTGTCTATTATCTTTTCACAGGTTAAATGTAAGCTGGAAGTGTTTTGAGAGAAAGCACAAACCTTTAACACCTCATGATTTTTGGGGTTTACAAATGGATGTTTATATGGACTAGATTTAAGCTTGAAGTAATTTTTTAAATAATTATGAAGTATTTATAAATACTTGAATGCGATTTCACTTAATTTTGAAATATCGCAGTCGTGAAGTATTCATACTGTGGCTTTACACAAGATATGGTATGTGTCTACACATATTCAAAATAGCGAAAATTAATGGTTTTGACAATAAATTCTTTTGAAACTAAAAACTATTAGAAACTATTGCAACTGTTAAAAAGCATACTGTCTCCAATAACTGACAAATTTAATCAAAAATTTTGTGTTCTCTTAATTCCGTATGGAAGATTAGTACGGAAAAATGATTTAATATAATTTAATTCTGGGCTTTTCTAGCAATAACACCCTTATCTTGACAACAATATCAAATATAACTGGTCAAATAGAAAGATTCGGATAAAAACTTAGATGCACTTAAAACAATTAGTATGAAGCACGTAATATTAATTCTTTTTTAGTTTTTAGTTTATGCATTGCGATTTTACCAAATTACCATTGACATAAATGTACAGGTTGGTAAATTTCGAAGTTATAATAGGAGATCTCGGTAACTATAAGAACTATCAAAAAACGGACCACGCATCCTCGATCGGTTTTTTCGAGAAAAGGATGATGGTGAAAACCAAATTTGGCTATCGGCTTTCGGTTTCGAGTTATCCGTGAAAATTCGATTTTTCCCATTTTCGTTTTATCACGATATCTCGGCTATTTATAAAAATTGACAAAAATGACTTTTACGTTCTTCAGACACTTTTTTAATTAGAATGCAGTGGCGTTAGGGATTTTTTGAAAATTTTTTCGAAATTCGAGCTAGGACATAGAGGAAAGTAGCCTATTTTCGGATAGCTTTTTGTAATTGCTGATATCACCACTCAAAATAAGTCTTTCCCAAAACACTTGTTCCTCAAAATATAAATTACAGTATCAAGAATTATGTTCAATGAAGTTTACAATCATTAGGCAAAACACGTATTAGAACAAAAATGTTGACTACAAACGTGTACTTTTTACCATTTTAAAAAAGATCTCTTAATTTTGAATATCCGCAATTAGGCAACTTTTCTGATGTCCGAAAGAAGGACCCTTTTCGTTATGACATTTTTTTGATCAAAATAAATGGCTTAAATTAAAATAATCTTATTATTTAAAGTAAACTTACAATGAAACGTACCGAAATTATAATAAAAGAATTTATAATTGCTAAAATAAAATACACCACTCCCATATTATCCGAAATTAGGAATTTGGTAATTAAAGTTAAGTCGTTCTGTAAAAAAAAGTATGCAAAATATTATAGCTTTCACGCATCCAACTTACTCTTTGAATGTCAAACTTACCTCTGATGTAGTTATAACTCTTCAAAACACAGTATTTTTATTTAAAAATTGATTAGTTCAAGAGACTGTAAAAAACTCAACCACACACTAAACAACATTTCGTGATGTTGCCATCTAATCGTGAATAGTAAAAACAGAAAATATACACTGAACGTTAGAAGTTTCATTTTTGAATAGATTAGATGTATTTTCAAAACGTGAATATACCTAGATCCTAAAAAACAGTACTATCCGAAATTAGAAACCTGTCTGAAAATCGGCTAGTTTTCTCTAAAGCTGTATTTTTTTATATGCAACATATAGTTGGCTATGATATAATTAAAAAGAGGATTTTTTGCCATTTTAATGATATATATCATGTGGGGCCTTTTCGCTCATTTTCACTGTATTATAACAAAAATAAACATTTTCCATTGATTTTCATGCTTTTTGTTAGTAGGCATGCGTCATTCAACAAACATGAATCTGTCAGTAGGTTTATAAATAGTATCAATAGTTTAAGTTTATTATTTGATTGTTGCTTCACCTTAAAATGATAAATTTGAAATGGCTTATGAAAATTACGAAAGGTACGATGTGTTGGAATGCTTTATTCTCAATAATAATAATGCTGAAGCTGCACGTGAAACATATTTTAATCGTTACCCGGAAAGAAGGCACCCTAATAAAGCTATTTTTGGAAGATTGAAATATAATCTCATTAATTTTGGAACATTCAACAAATCAAGATCGAAGAATTATAATAAGGAAGATACCTACTAAGGCAGTTTCGATCAATGTTATTGGAATGGCAGTGGCAAATCTTTCAATCTCAAGCCGTCAAATTGAAGTGGAATTGGGTATATCACAACGACGTGCGTTATCGGTTTCGAAGAAACATAAGTTTAGGCCATACAAGGTAAGGAAACAACAGCAGCTCCTATTGACTGATCCTGAACGCTTAGAATACTGTAATTGGTAACTTCAACAAATTCAGCAGGATCCATCATTTTTAGAAAAATTATTTGGATGGATGAAGTCTACATTAGCAGTGCCGGAATTTTTAACCAACACAATGAACATTGGTGGTCTGATGTTAACCCCTACCGTGCCGTCGATGTTCAAAATTAGGGACGATTCGGTTTTAGTGTTTGGTGTGCCCTATTTGACACTCGTATTCTGGCATACCGAATTTATCAAGAAAAATTAAATGGTCAACGGTATTACATCATCATAAATCAACATGTAGTCGAAGAATTTTTGGAAGAACTGCCTTTGAATGATATGAGAAATGTATTTTTCCAGCACCGCCCCATAACACTGGAATCGTCTCAGGATTGCTGACTGCAAATTTTGGAGACAACTGGATAGGCACCGGCGGACCACTAAAGTGGCCATCACGTTCGTCGGATTTGTCACCCCTAGATTTTTTTTTCTGGGGACATCTTAAATACCGCTTCTACAAACAAACTCATAATAACATTAACGAACTGAGAGAGAACTTTATATAATGTCTTAATTCTGTTTCTTGTATCCATATACACAATGCACTTCGGATCGTTTCGAGACGGTGTAAATTATGTATTGTAAATAATGGGCGCCAGTTCGAACTTCTATTGTAAATAATTTTTAATCATGTTATAATTTATTCTCAACCTGAAAGTGAAAATATGTGTGATTCGTCGATCTTGATTTATTAAATGTTCCAAAATTAATGAGATTTTCGTTCATTCATTCAAAAATAGATTTATTAGGTTGCCTTTTTTCCGGGTAACGATTAAAATATGTTTCACATGCAGCTTCAGCATTATTATTATTGAGAATAAAGCATTCCAACATATCATACCTTTCGTAATTTTCATAAGCCATCTCAAATTTATAATTTTAAGGTGAAGCAACAATCAAATAATCTACTTAAATTATTGATACTATTTATAAACCTACTGACAGATTCATGTTTGTCAAATGACACACGCCTACTAACAAAAAGCAATGAAATGATGAAAATCAATGGAAAATGTTAATTTTTTGTTATAATACAGTGAAAATTAACGAAAAGACCCCAGATGATATATATCATTGCAATGGCAAAAAAATCTTCTTTTTAATGATATCCTAGCCAACTATATGTTCCATATAAAAAAATGCAACAGCCAAATCATGAATACATACTATCACACGCTAACTTAAACACATTCAGTTTTACGAATGCAAACAGAGGTTATAAATATTATAGATAGTATTGCAATTACAGTGTTGCCGATTTTCGGGCTTGACGACGTTGGTATAATGTACCAGGCTTGACAACGTCGGTAGAAATGCTTCTTTAGATATACAGCTGGCCCTCTGGCAGAAAGCGCCGGAACTAGAGTTGTGTATAGGTTGATATTCTACCGCGTTGTCGGTCCCAAACAAAAAATTGGGAGGAGTCATTTTTAAGCATAACATTGAAAAATAGACCTAAATACACGAAGAACGTTGTCAGACCCGAAAGTGGGTCTGACAACGTCGTCGCGGGTCTGACAACGATTACTACATATAGCGGTTCGGGTCTGTATAAGCGGTTTAACAAATCTATATATATATGTTTGTACAGGTCTTGTCAGACACAAGATTTAGATGAATTGTCTCTGATATGAACTTCAATTACAAATCACTTATAATTGAATGGGAACCATTAATTAATTTATCGATAATTAAATTACTCGGAAAAAGTTCTTCTATGAGAATATTAATAGTATCTATAAAATTTCTCTTTCATTATGAGGTTACATGAACAAAGCTAAGGAAACCAGATTATATTGAAGGTAGTCGTAATCCACTAGTCAAGCCTATGCTCATATGTAATATCATTTTCAAGTTAAGTGCGAATTTTGCAGCGAATAATGTATACGAGGGGGGGCCCAAAAAAACCGGAATGACTTTATAAAAATACTTTTATTCATTTTATATACAAAACACCTTTAATCTCCTTCAACGTACTCTCCATTGTTACTAAGGCACTTGCCAAATCTTTTATTCTACTGATAAAAACATTTTTGTAATTCATTTTCTTTGATGGCTGACAGCATCTCCGTCGTTTTTTTCCTTCAATTCATCACAAAACCACAAAACGCCTTCCTTACAGTTTATTTTTCATTCGGGGAAATAAAAAAAAAGTCACAGGGGGTCAGATTGGGTGAATACGGGGGATGAGGCACATGAGTTGAATCGTGTTTAGTCAAAAATTGGCGTACGGACAGCGCTGTGTGTGCAGGAGCGTTGGCGTGGTGGAAAAACCAATCACCTGTCGCCCACAAATCGGGTCTCTTTCGCCGTACACTGTTACGAAACCTTTTTAAAACTTCCAAGTAGAATGCCTGGTCAACAGTCTGACCCGGTGGAACAAACGAGTGCGCAACTCCTCTCACGTCAAAAAAACAAAACAGAGATTTGATTTAGCTGTTTTGGGTCGAGGGGAACTTGGAGTCTTCCACTGGCTTGATTCTTGATTCATTTCAGATTCATAACCGCAGCACCGCGATTCGTTACCTGTTATGACTAAAAAAGTTTGAATTGGTCTGAAACATTTCTTTCAATTCACGGCCCGCTTCCATGCGACGTTGCTTTTGTTCAGTAGTGCGCAACCGAGGCACAAATTTGGCGGTCACTCTTTTCATCCCCAAATTTTCAGACAAAATTCGCTGGATTGAACCCCAAGTCACTCCGCTCAGCTGCACAAGTTCGTCTATAGTTCGACGTCGATCTTCGTGGATTAGAATCCTAATTTTATCCACATTTTCATCACTGCGGGAAGTGGAAGGACGACGTGAGCGAGATTGGTCATCAATTGACATTTCGTCTTTTTTAAAGCGGGAAACTAAAACACTTGCGTTTTCCCCAAAGCATCGTCCTTGTAAGCTGTCTGTAAAATTTCAAACGTTTCTTTGCCCGTTTTCCCCAGCAAAAAAAAAAACAAAATTTGATGGCAGCACGCTGTTTGTGGAAATCAGGCATCGCAAAAAATGACGAGCGCACAAAATAAGTGTCACTAAAAAATTCACACGAACGGAGCAGCACCTTCTAGGTCAGTGCTGCTTTGCAGGCTGACTATGGAATGTCAGCTACTTATGCACCCAGTAGGAGAAAGCGGTACTACCAAAACTCCGCCCACCATAGAGTCGGTTCTTTTTAGGTCCACCCTCGTATTTTGTAAATAATAACTTTGCTTTAGAGCAAAACCTTTATTTACTAAATGGAAAAATCTAATATTGAGATTGGTATCAAAAGTTTCCAGCTTCGGATAGATTTACCAATAATACCCAAACATATCCTTAATCAACAAATTTATAACTCATTATCTTATTTTATATCAGCATCACAATAATATACAGCATATTCAGTGTCATATAAATTACCTTACTTACTACATTAATTTGTGAGAAATAACGGATAAGCAATTCATGAAATATTTTCTCTATTTGAAACAATGGAGCAGAAATGAATGTAAATAAAAGAAGAATGTGTTCAAATCTTCTCACAATTTTGTAAGTATTTAAACGACTTAAATCTGTGTTCCTATATCTTCGCATCTTAGCCCCGTATCTACAACTATGTTCACACTTTACCTGTATATCCAGATGTGCAGGAACATTGGTAAGATTCCAGCGATTTTAGAGAGCAGGTACCACCGTTAAGGCACGGACGGCTATCACAAGAGTTCGCGATACGAATTTCACACAGAGAGGCACTAAAACCTAATGGACAAACGCACGTAAAACTAGGAGACGTTCCTGGAGAGACACGGACCTGGCACGAACCACCGTTTTGACAACGTGCACCCGTATGACAAGGATTACTGTGTTGACAATATTCTCCAACGTATTTAGACGAGCAACTGTAACAAAAGAAAGAAGAAATTAGTATTGAAAATTCTTATTAAAAAAATATGCGGTATGCTTTATTATTATATTTGTCGTTTTTTAAATAATTTTTTCCACTACTAGCGTTAGAAGACGTCATTATTTGGTATGTTTTCGGGCCGAGAAGATGAATTTCTCTCATAGTAGTCAATAATAAAAATTATCTCCTACTAGTAAATAATAAAAACAATTGACAGTAATACAATTATGATTACGAATGAAATCCGCAATTCAAGAAAAAAGGTTAGGTTAACATTTAACATAAATAAACAAAGTAGGAAATACGTAATTTGGTAAACACTACTTATTAAAATAATAATTAATAGCGCAATTATGGCAGGTTATGTTAATTCCTGACGTACTGGCTTGCAATAAAATCTCGTACACCTAGTTTTACCTATATTGATTTCTCCTTTTGTGACATTTCTAATTTGACGTTTCATTTCCAAAAGTACACTATTTTTATAAGTCACCACAACCTCTATGCATAGTGTCACATCCGTCAAATCTAAAGTCAGCTTACATTGAAAAATAATCTTCAAAAATTAGCTTGCTTGACATTAAGGTGTACGAGATTTTATTGCAAGCCAGTGTACCAGTATTGTAAATTGTAAAAGCACTCGCAACGTTAAAGCCACTCCGCTTCGAGTCGTGGCTTTAAACTCGTTACTCGTGCTTTAAAAGCTTGATTATGCACTAGTGTCATAATATAATATTTAATTAATCTTGCAAATATTTTCAGTGGCCCACTTTCTTAAAATCAGTATTTGTTATAAAATACTATCATATTTGTAATAAAAATAATGACCAAAGGAAAATGTCCACCATACTACGTTCCAAGGAATCAAATTCTAGAAAAAATGCGGTTTTTCCTAATAAAAATAATTTATTGTGTGCTATAGCATGTTATAAATAAAGATTAGATAGACATTCTGCACTGATAGAAACACTGTCTTACGTTACGAAATAAAATTTTCTTGTATCAATATTATAAAAATTCTTCATGCAAAAAATTATTTTCTTGCAATTTGATCTTATAATAAGTAAATATGTATTCTGACATTATACTTTGAAAAAATCTAAAATTTCAAAATTGCCAGTTCCCAGTAAATAAAAGTTTCAATCGCGTTTCGCATTTTTCTTGATCTACGAAAATAAATCTAAAATAATAATTGGATAGTTTTGAAGCAAGTTTTTAAACAATGATTTTTAAAGGTTGATTGATTATATGATCTACGTCACGTTTGTGTCAAACTTAATCTTGAAGTTTTAATTTAAGATCGACTAGATAAACTATATAATTGTCAATTATTCTGCTTTTAATTGTTTGCTACATCTATACATGGTTTTATAATATTCTATACGTACATATTTTGTAGATATGAAAATATGGAAACTGCATATAAAGCAAGATGTTGCAATTTACCTGCAATTACTGCAATTAAAAGGTGCGTTCGAAATGACGCTCCATAGAGCGAGCAGAACACGAACAGAATTTCTGACGTCACGCACAAAGTGGTAGCTCGAACGCAAAGGTGTCTACGAGAAAGTACAAATATTTTGTTTCGACGATTCTTATTAATAGTAACGTTTCTTTGGCCTTTCAACGCCCACAGTGTAAAAAACAATTCGTGATATATTTACCGTTTTATTTTTAATCAAACAGAACATTACTTCAATTTACTTCTGCTAAGTCCATTTTGTTCAAAAATATTAGACAAGTAAACATCAGACGCAGATGACGCATGTTGTACAGTTTTGTCTGAACAAAAACAAAAGTGCGCATGCAGAGCTACGAGCACCACCTTCGAATTCGGAGTAGACGGTGCACGCACCGAGTAGACAGTGCACGGCTCTGAGTAAACTCGGTGTTTCAACGAAAACGCAAGGACGCTTACTCCGATTACCTAATTTAACGGGTTGATGGCCGCAGTGGTTAGGCGGCTGACTATTGTTGTGAGAGGACGATAGGTGCCGGGGTTCAATTCTCTGGAGGGACGGTGACATTTTTTCAGAGAGTTTAATCCCGGATCGACTTGCCATTCGCTGTTGGGAGCAAAGTGATTAACAGCGCGGCATCATAAAAGGCGATATGATGCTGTCACAAAGCCATTCAAACACAACTTACACACACTAAACTACACCGCAAGAGTTGCAGTGATAGCCAGACAAGTAATACAGCTTACGGAGTCACTGCAACTAAGCACCCACCACACATTAAAAAAAAAAAAAAAAAAAACGCAAAAGTGTGCTCTGCACACTCTGTGCGCCTATTCGAAGGCACCCTTATATTTATATAAAAGCGGTACAAAACAACACTTAACATTACTCATCTGTTCGATGTTCTTATAACGAGTTTTAACGAAATTTTTGAATATTTTCTTGTTTACTCTAAAACTCTCCTAACAAAACACCTACATCAAGAAACACATCCGCATCTCTTTTCGACACCACCACAAACGTCTATTCCTCTCTGGCACTCTTTGAAACGGTGAGAGCGAGGTATGGCAAAGCTGTACAATGTGCGCTCGTGAATATAAATCCTTGGATAGTAGTGCTTCTTTTTATTTCATTTCATTCAAAATGGTAATGGTGTACCTTTCACTGTGTTACTTCGTATTTTTCTGACGTTTCCATGAAAATTACTAAAGTGAAAGGTACCACGTCGTCGTCATCTGTTGGGAAATGTAACAATTGTAAACACTACTGTTCAAGAACAGTCGCTAGCGTACGTCATGAGGGGTGGCAAATTTAAACATAAATATTCTACAACTGAATTAAAAAAAAATCTCGCATACTGGGATAGCTGTAATTAAATAGAATTATATAGACAAGCATTATTGTTATCAACGGGTCGATGGCCGCAGTGGTTAGGCGGCTGACTATCGTCGTGAGAGGACGATAGGCGCCGGGGTTCAATTCTCTGGAGGGACGGTGACATTTTTTCAGAGAGTTTAATCCCGGATCGACTTGCCATTCGCTGTTGGGAGCAAAGTGATTAACAGCGCGACATCATAAAAGGCGATATGATGCTGTCACAAAGCCAATTGAACACAACTTACACACACAAAACTACACCGCGAGAGTTGCAGTGATAGCCAGACAAGCGATACAGCTTACGGAGTCACTGCAACTAAGCACCCACCACACATTAAAAAAAAAGATTAAAATTAATAAATAGAAGATGTTTGTATTGTATTCCGATCAATTTACCATTTGTTATTGGAAGTGCAATTAAGAGTCCAACATCATAAACGCCTAATTAGACAGAACACATTTAACACAATTTGCACAGCAAGAGTTAGTCAGACAAGCAATACAGATCAAGAAACTAAGCTAACTGTCACCCACCATCAGGACAGATAATAAAATTACAAGAATTCTGTTTGTTTGCAATTTAAAATGGCAAACAAACAAATTCAACGAACAGAAGAAAGACGAATGAGATGGTTTGCACATGAAATGAAGACGGGCGAACACAGAGAGTACTTAGAAAAGTATAGGAGTTAGAAGTTAGTAGAACAAAATAAGAAAAAGCCAAAACGGTAGCCGGACGATATAAGAATAACTGCTCAAAATCACGAAAATAATATGAACGAAATAATGTATAGAAAACCAACAAAGTAGCTTAAATCCAGCATGTGTTACAGCGAAAGATAAAAAAGGTTTACATCGAAAGCTAATTGTAAGATAAGTAAAGAGAAATAATTTTCAGTCACCATTTTACTTAAAAAAAACATCACACCTTCTAATTGAGTATAATTCATCAATGTTATATGGAAAATAGTTCAGAATCTCTTTTGAAGTATTTCAAGTACAAATTAATGGCATGTACATTGGGGCTACTAAACTACTAAAGTATGTTCCAGTTTACTGCGGATTAAAGAGATTTACATAAGATCCTTATAATATTCAGGCTAGAAATGTATTCGTATCTACAGGAAAATAAAATGACATAACTTTGGTGTCTATAATACACTGAAACAGAGATCATTCAAGTCGATATTAAAAAATGAATGAATAAAGAAAGATGAAATTATGTACTACATTTATGCACTAAAACTAAGAGATTATACTCTATCAATAAATGCCACGAGATGATCAGATAATAGGAATAACGACATTGTGTTGCTAAACAAAACGTGATGTGCACAGTGAAAAGATTATAGTTGGTTTATCATTATCACATTATAAATATCCTACCATGCAACTGTATTCGCATCCTTAAAGGAAAGAGAACACAGAAGTCAATTTATGCAATTAATCAGTCATCGTGACGGATTTTCTCGCTTAAAGATCTAGTTACCTGGGCCTTAACAGTATAATGAGTCCGTGTTGTTTTGATTTAGATTAATTATCGTCCGCGAGCGAAGTCTTTCTCTCAAGTCATTGCATAATAGTAAGATACGTCGTATTCTATGTCTAAAATGTATGTAGGGCATATAACATGATCAGAGTAGAATTAAGCAAGATCGTTTCAATCAGAGAAGCTTTTCAAATAAACACACAGAACACTTTGTATGGATAGATAGGATTTTTAAGTAACAGACTATGAATATTAACCAAATTACATAGAAGACTTACTAGAAGTAAAATACGGTATATTTCAAAGTTTGTTTAAAATATATCAGTCTGCAGACAAATACCTTATTTTGCAGCTATCGGAAATTAATAGTATTTTTTTTCTAAAATATGTCGCAGAAAGTTTGTCTGCAATCTTGAATCTCTTTTAACAAGTGAGAAGATACAATTCGAAATTAAACTAGATACTTACAAAGATAACCTTGTTTAACAGCAATTAAAAACTGTGATCAGTCAAATATAAAAAACATATAACTCACTACGTATTTGTTATGTCTGCTAGTTATTTCTATCTTTGGATTCGTTTGTTGTGTTATTAGTTTTACATTTTCAATGTTGCTTCTGAGTGATGTGCATTTAGTTAGTATTGATATCTTCGGCTTGTACAGTTACATTATAAAAATAGTCGGAGAATTGTTTTTGAGCACTTATACTGACTCAAATTGAATGAAATTGAAGTCTATGTAGTTATAGTAAATATACCTATACATGTGCACGAAAATAGCAGTGGTATTAAATTTGGTGAAATATCAATTCGTATATTAAATAAAAGAAATTCAAGTTTATTTAGTTTTTTATTCTTATATGTTACATAGCTACAACCATAAATAAATAGGTTTCTCCATATCAAAGAAAAAAGCTTTTATTCTAGGATTAACAAAACAATCGTGCATTAAAATAACAGTCCTAGTAAAATACTAACAAAATGTGATTTTTACTTGGTTCATTACATTCAAAACTTAATATTTTGTTCCTTGCCCTTTATTGATTATTACCTCATTGCATCTGCGGAGCAACGGGTTAATTAGTTGCCTACATTTCTGAATTGAAATTGATTGCCACGCAGCTTGACATATTCTCCATTCGTCATTATTTTGCAGTTTAGCAGTAGCTACAGCCTTTTTTAACTCCACCCATAAATTTTCGATGGGGTTTAAGTCCGGCGACTATGCCGAACTGTGCGAACGTTATTATTGCGAAACTATGTTTTCGCTTTACGAGAAAGATGCTTCGGATCATTGTCCTCCATGTATACCCATCTACGAGGCATTTCTTCCTCTGCATATGGTAGCAGCGCAGTTTGCAATATGTTTACATAGGTATCAGCATTCATAATGCCTTCTATCTTATACTTATAAAGGTCCTACGCCATACCAGGACAAACACCCCCATATAGCATAATGCTTGAGCCTCCGAATTTGATCGTATCCGGTGTCTTTTTTCACAAGTTATAATTTTTCTGTCATCTCTAGGGGTAGTTTTCTTTTTTCCACCACGATTTTCTTTCACTTTTGTCCACTTCTTAACGTCTGTAATCATTTTCGCAGAACATGAAACTGTTTCTTGTATAGACTTGTAGATTTTGCCTCTATTTAGGACATCCAGTATAATTGCTCTTTTTGCCGGTGAACAATGTTTTTCTTGGCCCATATTACGGCATAAATAGACAATTGTTGTACTATTCTATAGCAGACAAAGCTTTATACGTGTACGTTTAGTGCCGCCAGCTATAACACTGCTATTTTAATACACAGGCAAATAACAGCAGAAACTAGAAAACTGAGTAATTCCCCTATTTACTCGGTATTTTACCGGAAATCGAATATATTCGGGGATTTTAAATAATTTCAATTATCATTATCCGTTGTAAATGTAATTTATAATATAGGACTGCTATTTTCGGGCACATGACTGTATGCATATATAGTAAAAATCATTCATTTCTCTAGAAAGTAAGTAAGAATTGACTTTATCAACTATTTTGCCAAATAACATACATTTTCACAATTATTTCAAAGTGTTCCATTCGAAGTACTCATATCTCAAAACCTACTAACATGAATGTCAATGGAAATTAATGTCGGATGTATCTTCTTCAACTGAATTTACTTTGTCAAATTGCTGATTTGCATTTTTTACTTGTTACTCATATCATTTTTTTGAAATTCTTATAAATACAACAGAAACTCAGAAATAACTATAAATTAGTATTATTAACTAGATAATAATAATAATCATGACTTTAGCATTCCTCAACAGCTTGGACCAATTACAGGGGACTTGACCAACTTAAGATACTGCGTAACGTTCCTGCATTTGCCGATGCAGAAAGGAGGCAGCAAAATTCCAACCCGGTAACAGTTGATATTGCAAATGTGCAATTATTACTCAAAGTATTGTCCCTATTAAATTATCTCCTATATTCTACAATAAATAACAAAACTCAAACCACATAAAACAATTGCAATATTTTTTCGTTATTCGTTTTAATTTAATACAAACATATGGATACAAAATCCCTTATGTGAGGATAGCACAACACGCAAGTTTACACTACTAACTAATTAACATTCAGATGCGTTTTGGCTTATTACAGCCTCTTCACAATACGATATGATTAGTTCTGCAATGTCAGATAAACTTCGATACGTCATAATATAAATGTTTTGCTGTCTACTAGTCGCGAGAGCAGCTCTCCTCACGCCAGTCATTAACCGACATATACAAGTTCTGACCTCTCGTAGACATAAAATACTTTTCGACTAATATGTATATAAATTTCATCTTAGTCACACATATTTTTTTTTAATGTGTGGTGGGTGCTTAGTTGCAGTGACTCCGTAAGCTGTATTACTTGTCTGGCTATCACTGTAACTCTTGCGGTGTAGTTTTAGTGTGTGTAAGTTGTGTTTAAATGGCTTTGTGACAGCATCATATCGCCTTTTATGATGCCGCGTTGTTAATCACTTTGCTCCCAACAGCGAATGGCAAGTCGATCCGGGATTAAACTCTCTGAAAAAATGTCACCGTCCCTCCAGAGAATTGAACCCCGGCACCTATCGTTCTCTCACAACAATAGTCAGCCGCCTAACCACTGCGGCCATCGACCCGTTAAATAATAATAATAATAATAATAATAATAATAGTTTATTGCCCAACAGAAAAAAATTCCAATTACAGGACAAAAAGATTTAAAAAAAAACACTATATTTAGGTACATAAACAGATTTCGCTTAAGAATTCAAATTACAATGCATACTTACTAAGTTGTACATCAATAACATTCTTATATTGAATTAAGGAATTGAAATGAATATCAATATGATTGGATATATTATTGTAATGACTACACATAGCATAAATACGCGACTTAACTAAAACAAGTGATCGAGGAAATGGTAAATAGAAAAGAGCAGATGGTCTAGTATAATACTGAGGTACTAGAAACTTCAATTGTGACAACAGAATAGAACAATCTATCAAGTTATGAATAAGTTTATACAGAAAAATCAGAGCAACACGCAACAGCAAAAATTTTGATGCTCGGTATAAAATAGTTGAAAATCTTCAATCTAAAATGATTAATTCTGCATAACTTACTCGCATTGAAAACGTTACCAATATATTACAATAAATTGATACTGAGAACTTTATAGAAAACTATACAAGAATACGATAATAGATTTCTTGTAAAACGTACGCGACGGTCTCTAGTTGTGCAATTGAAACTGCAGATGTATTTTTCTTTTATTATTTGCGCCGCAGGAGTAATTGCTACAACCGTAAGAAGATGAAAAAACATTTAATTTTATCTGTTGACTGATTGATTGATCGACTGTGTAAAATACAACCACCTTCAATCAATCATTCCATTCGTTTTTTCTTATTCGCGCCATTCATTCAATTTTGTAATTGTTATAACCAAGGAATTGAATATTTCAATCTATGTGCCTGTATGTTATAGATTTTCTTTTTTTGGAATTACAGTTCATATTTTACCAAGAAAGTTTCATAGATTTTTGTATAATATAACAGGAACTTTTATTTAATTCCCTTTTCGATTTTTGACCTTTTTTTCGACCACATTTTTACAACTGCTACATTTTTTTTTATTAATTAATATACATAATTAATCAAAACTTTATTCTATCTACATGTATACATACATAGTTGAAAGAAATTTAATCAAGGGTTGGTATGAACCGCTTCAAATTGAATTTGTGATATTTACTAGTGTTTTCTTCGCGTTAGCGAGAGAGAGCCTTAGAGAAGCGACGAAAACAAGAACCTACAGTCAAAGCTTAGCGTTCATAGTGCTAGAGTCGCTATTCCAACATCTTGTTTAAGTCGCTACCTAGTCTCATTGCTAGTCGCTTGCTTCGTCACGTCACTATGAACGTACCCTTAGTGTTACATTTTTACCTACTCTTACACCCTTATGAGTGTATAGAGATGTATGCAAATTTGATTCAGATGAGTTCAAAGACGTCAATCAATAGCTACCGAATAAATACATCTTACATATGCAATATGTTTCCATATTAATATATGGAAATTAATCTGAAGCAGAAGACAACAACAGAAATTTTATTGATAGTTAATTTGTATTCAAAAAAGGTATGCCAAATAGCTGCACGAAAGAATTAGGATTTCCCAAATACGGCAACCAGAGCGAATTTTAAAATGTTAGAATGTTACACGTTATATGCGAATGAAAATACTCAGCTGTTTAAATACTTTTATCTGTAGTGTTATATGCGCCTCTAAAGAAATGAATACACTTCATTCCTTTGAAATATTTAGTAAATATGTGTATCATATCATAATCATGAAAAATCAAAAGTATTCACTCCGCATGGTAACTTTTAAATAACAGGTGCTATCACTACGGGACGAAGTATGTGTATTCGTTTTTATTTTTTACGAGCAACATAATAATGTTTCCGGATCCACCGGACGTCAAGTTACTCACAGCAGCAAGTGTTTTAATACTTTTAGAATGGCAATTCAAGTCTATCCTGACATTTTCGTAACGAAGAAAGAAACAGGTAAGATGTTGACAATACGACTTCTTTTAAATAGTTAATGGAATATCAATTAAATTTTTTTCTAGGAATATTTATATTATAAATGTCTGTTCTGTACAAAATCTTCAAACAACATTATTGATTATATATTGATGTATTTCCTTTTTCGATGTCCTTCTACAAAAATATTGTTAATCATAATTTAGTAGCGTAAATTCTACTAAAAAAGCTATTCTAAATTTGCAAATTATTTACCACATTTAGAAAAAAAGTACAAAAACATCAATCTCTAGCAATTTCTTCATGTGTTGCTAGGAGAAAAAAAATCATGCTGATATGGTCTTAAAAAGCAAGCGCTGACAATCTCATTAATTGCTTAATGTACCTACAATTGCACACATACACCCAGAAGTAAAAGTAGTAGAAGTTCATCAACAGTAACTAAAACGTTTTAATAATTTGATCGGAAGTTACACTCATATTAATGACATTTGCTTATAGATTAAATTTACTTTTTTAAATTTATTATTCTTGAGATATATGACAAACGCAATTATCTCAATAAAATCACGTCATAATAATTCTTCAAATGCGTAAGCTTTTACTTGTTACAACAGTTTTGTCTTCACTCTTCTGCGCAGTGTTAACTATATCCAACTCCCAAACTCACATAATGTAAATGTTTAACTTGCGATTGAGTAACTTATACGTATACATACATATGTGTATTATTCAAATACTTATGGTATAGTAGATATTTTAGTTAGGTATGCGTAATGGGTGTATTTGCATTTCATTGGTACGTGACTGACCAAGAATATCTCCCTGATATATCAGTTCTTCTGCATAGGTACTTTATAATGTAAGTAGTTTAAACATGAAAACTATAAGTGCGGTCAGAAGCATATTCAAAGTAAACAAGGTATTGTACGTATATGAATGATTTGCTTGATTTGTAGGTAGGTAGTTATGTATTACTAGTAGTGTAGCAAACACTCGCGTTCTTCCGTTACTGTAAGATGTATTACATGTATTAATAAATTATGTAGGTCGAATTGTTAGATGCACATCTAGGTCTTAACCAAGAATCTGTAATAGGTTAAATGTCGCAAATTTTTTATATTCCTTTATACGTAATTAATTATCTAGAACCACTAGAAATTCAATACAAATCCATATGGAACCCATAATTTTACTGATCTATAGGTCGACTACTAAGATTCATGCCGAGATATTATTCAATACAATCTCGAAATATTTGATTCCTTTTATGGAATGGCGTGCTATATGGATATAATAGCTTATACTTAAGATATTGGTAAAAATAAACTTACTTGTTTTAAATTAGGTACTACACAACAGAATGTAGAAAACAAATGTGTTCATGTTGCATTATTAGATGGCTTACATAAAAATTTTAATTAGTTATCAGTGTAAATATAATTTTAATTATATTTAATTAGTCCACGTCCTGTTATTCAATCCGTAGAGCTCCAAATCTAAGGTTATAGGTCACAATATATACATCATATATTAATTGAACCTTTGCGCTCAGAAATAATAATATAGAATTTATTAACAAAACAGATATATCAACAAGAATGTGTTACAGAGTGTACAAAAAAGAAACTAATTCACAACAAAGTCAAATAATAGATGTTTCCACGTTTATATTATGTATCTTCAAATAGCCTACTATAGGTACTATTTAATGCTTAGCTATATTATAAAAAAGCTACGTTTGAAGGTTTTAAGCCGGTGTGTGGAACTGTTAACATACATATATCTATGTGGTTGTCTGATATTATGCCCATGCTGCTGGTGTATGTAAAAGATTTTATTACACAGGTATGAGGGTTGCTTCAACTTTAATATGTTTATAAAGAACATTGCACTGTGAAGTAGTCTTACATTCCCCATATTAATTTTTTTAGTTTGTTAGTTTCTAACTTGTAAGTTTTGATAGAAATATTAATGGAAAATGCGATACACACACGCGGGCGTTGCAAACCAATTATAATAGCTTGTGGCTTTGATGGATTAATAACCACTTGATTTTCATTACAGAATATAGCCACGTTATTTAGGTTATGATTAATCCTACGCTCTTCTTGAATGTATTCCGAAGGTTTAAAAGATAGACATAACTGAGTGTCGCCGGCATTTCGATGATATTTACAGTATTCAATAGCAATAGATAGGTTAGATGGACTATACATACATATATAATATGTATATAAGTTGAATAGTAGAAGACTAAAAATTGATCCTTGGGGAAGTTCACACTGAAGCACGGCTTTACTTGATATGCTACTACTTATCTTAACTTATTGTGTTATTTTTTTCAAGGAGGTTTCAAACAGCCTTGCAGCAGACATAGCCAAACCTTTCTCCTTCAAGATACCTAGAAGCATGTCATGATTGACTGTATCAAATACCTTGCTGATGAAATCGAGTAAGATGGCAATTGATTTTAGAGACGCTACTTAAAAACTTGGAGGAATACTGGTAGTTGCAGATCGCTAGCATTTTCTCCGTATGTTTTTTTTCGGAATGGGTGCTAGAGAAATTTTCCCTGATTTGGTGAAAGTTGATTTAATCATTTGCAGCTTTTAGAAATATGTAAAACAAATAAAGTATCTTTCGTAATATCTTTGCCAACACACTGAAGACGATTAAAACGACGGTCAGAATGTTACTTTAGCAATCTAGATAAAATTGAGCCAAAGATTATATATTCGTTTAATATTGTCACGGATATTTGCATTTCTTCTGTGGTCTGCATAGAATAACTTAGCGTTTAATAAAATGTAATACTAATTTTATATAATGCAGCATCTTGAATTAATATTAATTATGTATGCTGCAAAGAAATCTTTCTGTCAGTGTAGATTTCTAAAATAACAAACGCCTATCATGAAGTACAATAGAGGTAACCACATTTAACATTCGCTTTTGACCTTTAATGTAAGTAAATCTTTAGTTTGCGTAATTTGATTTTCATTCTCCAATGGGATGAATAGAATTCTATTCTTCAAAAAGCAATTCATACCTTATATTCTTTACATGTTAAAGAAAATATTTCTCGTTGCTGGTTAATTGTCATACTCGACAGTATTGATCAACGTCTACTTCCACATTTATATAATTATAGCGTGATATAAACACCGCTACTACATTTTCGATGATCAGTGATCCGTGGACGTGTTTTAGACGTTTGCAAAAACTGCCGCCGTTCAACCAATAACGCTCGAGTAAATTTTTCGAAGAAAGTTATTCTGTTTGCTTACGCTTCGTTCCGGTTAATTATGTAAATTGTTTCGCGATACGGTTCTGAATTAGTCACGTGTCAAAAAACGCATTCGGTCTGTCACGTTTGACAAGGTTTATACAGTTTTTCACGGGTTGTAGCAATAACATACCGTAAGGTTGTCTTGATGTTTTCTAAACGTTTTCTTTATGTGAAATTCACCTTACATTACAAGTTAATAGCGTAGTCGAATTTTATAGCTTTAAACCTTACGTAATGAGAATTAGATAATAAACATTGTTTAGAAACTGATTTTATTGTATTGATACATTAATACTATTCGTAATTACCGCAAGCTGACTGTTTATATGTACAGATTTGGCGAATAATTCGCACTGCATAGAAAATTTCACTAATATAATCATGGTAATAATAATGTTAACTGTATGAACTATTTCACAAGAAACATATGTCATAAGAACTGGAGATCCACTAGACCTTAATAATTAAATAGACGTTAATCCATTTATTTACATTATATACATACTATTTACAACAGTTTTTGATTAATATTTTGTTAACCCACCCTTGGCCTTAATTACTGCAGCTACCCTTGCCGGCATACTTCAAATGCAAGATGCCGCTACTTTTTGCAAATCAGGATTAATTTTCCAGGCATTCTCTATATTTTGCCTCAAAACACATACAATAATTAAATATATAACTAGTAACCAAAAATGTTCTAAATCAGACACCTTCACACTCAACGATAGACAAAAAGCAATGAAAAGCAGGTAAAAGTACACCATTCGTATTATCCAGAAATTCCACCAGGGGTAGTCCTCCATGCGGTGGATTATCGTCAATAGAGAAACTATTAGAATAGGTAATTAAATATTCTCTTTAATAAATGTAATATTTTTATTACGTATACTGAAAAATTATATAGGTCACTCTAATTCGGTTGCCAGGACTGTATGTACAAACATACATACATACATACATATACACCGTGTTCAAAGTTAAGTGTTCACCATTGCTAATTTTCTTATTAAATTCGATGGAAAAAAAACTTTATTAGCAAATGTCTCATCAAACATTATTCAAGGAATGTACTACATGTATGGCAGCCTGGCACTTCGCTTTTCTCGATGAGTTGTTACAGAAAATATTACCATAGCTAGCTCATAGTTCCGATCATAATCGCCACAATTTTTCATTTTGGATATTATAATGCATGTATGCCACAGAAATAAATAGTGAAGATGGAATAGAATTGAAAGACAGAAGAAAATTTCGTAATAATATAGGTATATCAAAGATACCATCAATCATTAAAACGGAGACTGGAAAAGAGTATCTAAAAACGGTCATCAATTCTAACATCTTTTTAGAGATTATATTTTTTATAATTTAATCATTATTTCTCTTTGCTATAACATATTGAAAAGAAATTAATTTTATAATTAAAAACTGATAATTTTAAAAGTTATAAGTAAACCAAAGAATTAGTTCTATTACATCATATTTCGATAAATTATTGAAGTAATTCATTTAACAGCAAGAAAAATTTCGTACTTTTAACATCGTATATCTTGAAAACAAAAAGCGATAAGACATTAATGGATAAGATCTTTATTTATTATTTAATGACCCTCTATCGGATAGTACTATGCAGTGTAGTTTTCTCAATGATACCCTGTAAAATACATATAAAAAGAAAGTTTCTTGGGCGATTTGGGTCTTATAGAAATAAAACTTTATAGTACACTAAAGAACCTGAAAACACTTCTGGTAACACTGAAATATAAAATTTATAGTTTAATAGAGTGACTATTATTACGACTGCCTTGCTGCGTAACAACAATTTTTCTTCACAAATATAATCCTCTTAGATTCATTTTGCAAAAATAAACATAGAAATATATTGACAGTATTAATTCATAATATCGAAGGCTTCCGCGATCCAAGTCGTTATTACCAGGGCTTTCGGGTTTTGACTGCGTCATATTAGTGTAAAAATATACAACACAAAAATAAACATAAAACAAACTTAA
Organism: Holotrichia oblita; assembly: GCA_023690525.1. NCBI lineage: Eukaryota > Metazoa > Arthropoda > Insecta > Coleoptera > Scarabaeidae > Holotrichia > Holotrichia oblita. The sequence goes on along the minus strand of CM043021.1, from coordinate 40,170,866 downwards.
ATACAAAAATACAAAATCTACTAAAATTGACGTATCGCCTCTAATGTAATTTCTGTAGTAGTAAAAGCGGGTATAGAAGGTACCGGTAACTCGACGTGCAAACCACTTTAGAAACAAAAACCTTCTATCCACTTTTGCTCCTGGAGAAGCTACTTACATTAGTTTGCATTTTTGTACTTTTATTTTATTTTCTTTTGTGTTTATTTTTGTATTCTATTGTATTTACATTACTATGTCGCGTTAAATATCCAGAAGCACTCATAATATATTCATTAGCTTTGTTTCTGCCGTTTTGCTACAATGTGTTTTTTCCGCAACACTTTGTTACTATTTATTAGTAACGAGATGATGTAATTGATTTCTTAGACCGAAACACATTAAAACGCAATAAATATATCTTTCTTCCTACCCTGCAGAAAGAAATTTATTTAATAATTACAAAAATAATGAATAATAAAGAAACTGAATCACCAAACTAGTAAGAAAGAAGTGTAACATTTTTACTTTATGTATTTGACTAACAATAAGCCTTTTTTTAATAACCGTTATATCTTATTATAGCTTATGACGTAGCAACTGTGAAATCGACCGCAAATTTAAATAACATCGAACAAAAAATGAATGAAGAATGATCACGGTATGATTAGATTAATAGAATTCTGACATAGCTTTATTTGATTCAGCTGCATTAGTGTGATGTAATTTTCAATGAGCGAAGACGTAAATTATAATTTACCTCGCTATACTAGATTTAATTTTTTCGTCTTAATTTAATTTAACATCAAATTTTAATTCAAAATATAAGCTTTCATAATTTTTTATTCTCAATTATGGCACAATGGGACTTCAAAGTTATCTGTGGACCCAAGACGAGAAATATCTATTATGAGCAACTTTTTATATCTAATATCAGTTTATATACAGCGTGTTCCAGGATTGATGTTACAAGAGCTGTACGGAACTAAAAATCTTTGAATCTCAATTTGATCTTTTGTAAATAAACCCTGCTTGGTTTGAAACTTATCTCTTATACTTTCGAGTTTATAAAATCACGTAGGCCTTGACAGTTGAGCAAGATCTATTTCCGTTTCCTTTCCCGTTCACAGTATGCTAAAATATCACTACGAAAAGTTCAGAATGACAAACTATGGGTCTATACAAAATTTCAGGAAGATCTACCTACTTCGACTAAATGTTTTGACTAAGTGTTTTAGGTCCAACAAAAGTATTTTTATAACAACATTATTCGTAGAACATTGAACGGCACAAAAAGTATTTATTTATTTATTTTAATTGTAGAGCAATATTATTATTCTATTTTGTACACTTAATTTGTGAATACGCATAATTTTATTTTATTAAATCTAAAAATTGAATGAAATTAGTATAGTTGCGTACTACATAGCGCATAATATATTTCATAAAATTATTAATACCGCACAATATTTTTGCATTTCTAACTTTTATTTAAATTAAGCAATAAGTAGGGTCAGTATGCCGAATATGAGACCCCTTTTGGTTTTTCATCGTTATATAGCTAGGTAAGTAAGAAATTACAATGTCAACATGATATTCTTTTAATGCATATATTTTACTACACATAGCAATGACAAAAATCGAAAAAAACTAAGTAGGTTACCTTGTATTAATTATAAACACAAGTGTTACATTTTAGGCGTCTGAAAAAAAGTGGTCCTATTATGAGACCCCTATTTCACAACTGTAAATAATAATTACCTACTAAACACTAGGTCAAAAATAAAATTGAACACAAGAATTAAATAACAGTTAGCTAGGTATACTAGTAGGCAAAAAACAAAAGTTACATTTTAAACAAATTAGTTGGTTTACACTACAAGTTTAGTTTATTTTTTGTTTTTAGATTCAAACTTTTCACATTGTTTACATACAAAAAGTTCGTCAGCCCCACAGTCTTCATGCGCCCATCTGAGACACCTTCTACATTGACGCCACTGCTCGCCCCGTTTGTCTTCTGAAAATAAACTACCACAAAAAAGGCATTCAGCGTCGTTGTCGCCAATGCTGTCATCACTGCTATCATGCAGAGAAAGTCTTTCATCATCTTCAATTGAGCTAAGGTCATCATCGCTATAATTAGGCTTATTTTTTCTCCGTATTTTAACTAGTGGAGTATTTTCATCCATCTTTCTTTTTCCTGTAGGGGCCCCTTTACCTACTCCTTTGTTTCTTGTAGGAAATAGAGTTTTTTTCAAAGATGCTGGAGCTTTTTTATTAATGCTCTCAGCTAATTTATTTTTATAGGGCGTTGATGTGATAATATCAGCTTTACGGGCTCTTGTTGGCTTTGAGGGGTCGTTCTTAGCTAACGTAGGCAAGGGATTTATTTCTTCAGGAGTCACTAACAACTTGTTTGTCGTTTGGTTAATACGTGCCACATTCTCACTACTGCTACAAGGTTGTGGACTTCCTGTGGGCGTTATTGCATCTACAGCTTCAGAGGAAATAAAGTTGTGAGAGTGGATAGGAAAGTCTTCATCACCAAATGCATTTTTATTTAAGGGAAATAATCCTGTTTTACATTCTTTTTCCCTTTTAGTGTGATGACCTTAGCTACCTTGTGTTGCACAATAGTGACTCCTGTTTCGTCAACGTTGTACAACCTATGTGGTTGGCTGTTAATTTTCAACAATTCAGGTTCATAGATTTCAAAAAAGCGTTTGACGTTTTCTGGACTAAATCCCTTGACTCTTGCGAACGATGTTCCTTGAGGCTTTTTTATAGAGAGTTGCGTGTGTCTTCGTAAAAATCCCTTTAACCATTTATCACCAGCACATTGTTGTCTATATGAAAACGGATGGTTTAAACCATTTTTTATAGCAAGCTGAAACGCCATTTTTTTAATATCCCTCCTTCTTAAACCATAAAACCTTGAATCCATCTCAACGCAGTATTTTACCAGCAAATCTTCAAGGTGTTGTGGTAAAGTGGGCTTTCTTCCCATACGAACGTTTACCAGTGATTCAACTGTTTTTTCGGAATTCTTAACGTAACGTTCCAATGTCCCTTTTGGAACTTCAAAGTATTTTGCAGCTTTTTTATAGCCCATTTCACGATTCCTTACTGCCTTTACAGCTCGCATCATCATTACAGCATCCCACTTCTTGCGTTTCGTTTCGAGAGGCATCTAAGATCACAAAAAAAACATGCTTTTTATACAATGAAAACTAATATGCCTAATATGAGACCGTATCTCATATTAGACTTAGTTCAGGGTCTCATATTGGGCACGACCACGTTGTTATATACTCCAGCGAATTCTTTAGGTTAGCATTAAAGTTAACTTAAAAACAAAGTAGTATATTTACACGTCACATTTATAGCTGTCTATCTAATACTTACGTTTTAAACAAAGTCTTACCTTGAAAGTGAAAACACCCGGTAAAAATGTTGATGTAAAAAAGTAGGCAAGCACAAAATTCGAAGAAAAATCACTGCACCTTTGTTTGCACTTAAAAACACTCGACTGACTCACTGATTACCAATGATGCTATAAACGATTGTTTTACGCTATAGTCACCAGGCGGCAGCACTTTCTACGTCCTGTAGGTTGGGGTCTCATATTAGGCAGGGTTCTCATATTTGGCATGTTGACCCTATTAATACAAAAGCTATACGAAAATACTGGAAGTTTGAAGGATTAACTCACATATCAATCACTTTATAGAATCACTATTTCAAATCTATTAATTACTTCACATGTATTTGAAATGATTAATGTAACTGCAATAAAATATATAGGTACTTGTTTACAATGATGGCGCACGTTTTTTAACCAATCTTTCTCTTATAAACACTGAATGTATACAATAGAATCATCAGAAAATATACATATATTTGAAAAATACAATACTAATTAGTTAAGACTCCATTGCTAAGACATGTTTAGCTTTACATAACGAACACACAAACTTTACAGGATGATTTGCTGTATCTGATATATTATTAATGATTCAGGCCCAATTAAGTGGCGAATGACGAATTTTATATTTCCTATTATAACCTGGTTAATTATATCTGTTATAACAATATTTTATACAACACTGTTTTATGAATCTAATATATGTATGTGTACGTATGTAGATTATAATCGACATAAAAAAACACTTTGGAGTAATTTAAATGGAATGGGAAGAATATTCCCCTGTATATGTACCAATAATAATTAATTAACATAGAATATTTTACCCAATTTCACTGAAATTACTCCAAGTGTTTTTAATCTGTTCAAAATGCACCGAATTTTGAAAGTATTTGAAGTTACCGAGAAAAGTTAGTTGAATAATAGTTATTTAAATAATACATAAAGTTCAATTTATAGGTAATAGTAAAACCATGTATTTCTTTGCAGAAATAACTATGTACCTAATTTTTGAGCAACATACGTATACAGATACATATGTGTTTAAAAAATATTTAATTTTCGACTGAATATATTTAAATATACGAAAGTATTTCCAATATCTAAATGAGTATCAATAACAGATAGCGTGTACTGAAAATAGAAATAACCATTAACTTGAAGCGCTAGCGCTGTTAATTATCGAATAACTTCTTAGAGAGACCTGCTTTGTTTGCGTAATTATCGTGATTTATACCGAAAAATAATAAAAATTATGCGAGAGTGAAGAAGCAATAACCTTATAAATATTTATGATATTCATTCGAGTTTTAAAGTTCGAGAGTTCGTCTTCGAGAGATACCAATAAAAAGACACTTACGTACATTTATCTGTACGTATTATACAATTTCAAATAGTTAAAATTCGAAGAATTCCAACTGACAAACTTAGAAAAATGCAAATAGATTTTTTCAAGTTTATTCAATGTCATATAAAACATGAACGATAGTAACTTTACATTTTTTAATAACTTCTGTTTCGTTAGTTAAGATCAAATTTATTACGCAATATGGAGAAGCGAAGACGCCAAGAAGAAAATTTCAATATTCTGTTAATTAAAAAATAAAATCTACCTACGTAGTGTCGCCACACCTATGCCGTTATTATAGCCACATATACCTACACATGGTGAGAAATTTTATAGAACATAATACTAATTCTTATTATAAGTAAATAAAGTTTGTAAGTGTCATCAAATACTGTTGGAAATATTGGTAAAAATGTATTAAAGGTTGGAGTAAATACAAGTTTACTACTAAGTTATATGTCTGCTTATTATTATTTTTTAAGTGCTAATTATGTTCTGCAAATTTTTTAAATAGAATGTGTTCAATTGTAATTACTAAACGGTAAAATAAATGTAATTTTCTATAAGAATATTTTAAAACAAACCATACAAGGTACTAGATTAAAGGTTAAGACCTTTTTGCCTCTCTTCACTGCGACCAATAAGAAATTCAGGATCTTGTTGGGAGCTATAACTCTAATGTCAGCCGCTTCTAAGTGTACCTGTTCAAAGTGACGGAGCCTTTGCCGGGCTACCGCCACGCAGTCACATATGTGTTCCGCCATTTCACTATGTTCAGAGCAGAATCGGCATTCATCGCTGTCTACCTTGCCCATCTTCTCAAGGTGATACCTGAGAGGACCGTGATGGTGCTAAGGTCTCATTTATTGGGCTCTAGCAGAGATTTAGCCTTAGTGGCTGAAAAAGTAATGAACTTTTTTGATTGTCTTAGTTTTGGGATGTTAGTCCAATGGGAGATTTTTTATAGAAGGTACTAAGAATTAAACACAGTGTGTTGGTACTAGTTGAAATTAGAGTATCTTTCTATTCAAATTGCAACTATTATATATAGTCACTAATACAAACAGCCAAATGAAAACTAAATGCACGCCAACATTTACCTGCACTTAAAGAAAGAAATTCATTTAATCGTGTATTAGTTCAACTACTCTATAAGAACTACTTACATTCAGCGAAAAATTTTAGCTATGCTTACTGAAATTTAATTATATTAACAAATCGTACTGGTCAAATACAATCAATTTATCGACAATACTTTGATTAACAAAAAATATTTCGAACAATTCTCGGATTATTTAAACAATTAATAAATTAATTGATTACAACATTTAATACCGTACAAATCTATATTATTTGCCTAATATTGTACCTAACTCCTAACGCGGAGCTTTGGAAATGACGTATCTATTGTCGAATACAAAGCTGTTGTCATTGGAATTAAATTACGACACAAAATTCGATCCCACAATAGTAGAAAGCTGCTGTATCTGACATAAACATTATATCTAACGAATTCTATGTGAAAGTTCATTTATTACACCATCCGATGTTTATTTTTCCGAAAGTACTTACAATTTATTTGTCTTTAATTAACGTACATTAAGTTAAAATATAAAAGAATATGAAACAAGTTCAATGTCCAAAATAGTAAACTCTAGGTATCAATAAAAAAGTAAGTAAACTACATAGGCAAGTAGTAGGGTGTTCTTAATATATCGACAAAATATTAAAGTCGTATTGAAACTAATCGATGGTTTTAGCCGTTATTTTGTGGTACAGTTTGTAATATAAAATAAAATAATACTTTTATTTCGATGCGCCACCTTTTTCAATACAAATAGCAAGTCTTCTTATTTAAGTTTTGAAAATAACCTAAAAAGGTTGAAACTGCAGTCAACATTATTTAAAAAGTAGTATAACAAAGTAAAAGTATTCTTTTATATTGAATCAAAAGTTAACAACATTAAAGTGAAAATTTTTTCTGACGAAATTTAAGAACAACGCATGGCGACGACATAGCAACTATTTATATCTGTTATTATTGAGGCGACAATGTAGGTATATCTGTTATTATTGAGGCGACAATGTAGGTAAACATAAAAAAGTATGTGGTTTTAATATTGATTAATACATAATTAACAAATAACAGGTACAGGAATTTTATTTGTATAAAAAGTGTAGCAAGCTATCTTTACGGTAAAAAACAGTTACTTTTGCACATATTTAGTACAAATTTTACGAACGAAAATTGCGACCTGCAGATGTAGATTAGATGCCAGAGTGTTTCAACTTTTCTTTAATTAGAATATATAAAAATTTATAATAAATGTGGATTTAGCATATATGTATATCTTAAAGCTTATGGTAAGTGTATAAGAACTTAAATAAAAAGAAAATAACTTCATTAATTTGACTTACACTATAGCATCAATAACAAGTGACATATAAATTATATACGTACTTAATTTGGATCACCTTGTATAATTTACATTTTAAAGGTTACATATTCAATATTTCTGTATATTTTACATTTGCTGTAATATTATAACAGTTGTGCGACTGCATTTATGCATACTATTGCTGTTGTATGCAAATAATTACAGTTTGACTAACTATTAATTTGCATGAATTCATAAAATAGAAGAGAGTTAATGTAATCGTAGAACGAAAATTAAGCATATCTATACAGCTACATACCTATAACTCAGACATTTTATTTAAAATAATATTTCAAGTCAAGAATCCTTTTCACGTTCATTAACATAAATCTGCTACTAATTAAAATTTAATGACAGAACTTTAATGACTGCTATACACCACGTATTAGTGGTGCACAGATTAACTTGAATGAACATCTAGTAATGAAATATTACCAACATAAAAGGTAGATATCACATTATAACTACTTTATACACGTATCCGTACGCATATGATTACTTTTATAAACTAAACAGTAAGAAGCCATTAATTTAATTAAATACATTGGCCCCGTATAAAATAAGATATTGATAAATCACTTATTGTATTTAAAATAACTTTAACAGGAACTTGTGGAGCTAATATAAACTTCTAATATCAATTAATCAAAATTGTGATGGAAAGTTTAAGTTTATGATTGAGTTTAAGTTAATTTAGTTTCACCATAAAATATATACATACATATAACTGTACAGACAAATAAGATTTCAAATAAACTGAATGCTTGAATACAGACACCTACACTGTTTTCACAAATAGTGCATCTGTTATTGTAGGAGTAGTTGCAAATTTTTTAGTTGCGAATTTCCATTTAGTAAGCAGAGGTTTTGCTTTAAAGCGAGTATCATTTTTCTAAAAAAGAGTACTGCTTTCATGAACTTCTTCAGAGTAATTAAATTCGCTTTAAAACAAAGCAAAGCTTTTGTTTACTAAATACACGTTTTTCGATTGAAAAATTCACATTTACTTTGAAAACAATAGTACGTACAACATGCATACGGGTTACGAGACGGGCATTTTGAATCATTTCAAGTGCTCATCGCTGTAAATTCAAATACAACTGCTGGAATTTTTGGGCCTACACTGTAATATATTGTGTAGCGGTGATTAAACACAGATGTAGGTAAAATAGTCTTATACACAAAATAGATTAATTCTAGGACGATATGATTAATGCTTTAATGTCAACTACGTATATGTATTCAAGCTTATTATTCAAACATTTCTTTTAACTGTCAACTCTCCTAACCTAACTAATCCACAATTAATATTAATACAGGTTACTTATTTCATATATTGTTGGTATCCACATTATGCAAATTCTACAAGAGAACAAGTTCTACAATCTCTACGCGTCTTTCTAATGTACTTTTAATTGCAGGATGTATTTGCACAATTCATTCTCGTATCGCATGTACTTACAGCATACTGTAGCAATCTCATCTGCTTTATTACCTTTTGCGATAGGTTTGTTTAAAACGTATACCATCTGCCGGCATTTGCACCAATCCATGCAAAGTTCAATTTTAAAATGTTCTGTTAATAATGTCCGTCATTAAAAAGATAATTAGATTTAGAAGAGTTTGTTTTTTTTTAATATAATCAATTAAGTAATCAATATTATTGTTATTATATACATAATATAGTGATTTTTTTACCAGGCAACACTCGCAACTAGTCACATTCCAATTTCGAAGAAACTTTAACAAACTAAAACAATACCTTGGTATAAGAAAAATACAATATCTTCAGCGGTGAAATTGTTTGAAGCACAGCGCATCATTTGCACGGTTAAAAGTAACATATCCCATATTTTCATGTAAAATTATTTCATTTTATTCTATTTATTCATTATATAGAAGGAAGACAATTTCCATCATCTTTGGAGCTACGTAATATATCGCAAATGATGTTAAAAGGATGTATTATACAGTCGGAGATAATACAGATTATAAAATCGTAGATAAAAGGGATGAACCACATTCAGAAACATAGATTTATTTATTTATATAGTCTGTATACCATTTGTGTAGAACAATTATACACAGAATTACAATACATATTATACAAAATGATGCTATAAAACAAAACACACCAAAGTGAAACGAAGACTATATTGACATTCAACTGCAATGAAACAGCAGAATTGAAGAATATTATACTAGTCTTTTCAAGATTCAGTACAAGTTTATTAATAGTAAACAACATTTTCTTTTTAATTCAGTTACATTAGCACCGTCACCATAATATTTGTATCATCAGCATAAAAAGTAAGCGAACCAGAGACATTGTTCGGTAGATCATTTATGTAAATATCAAACAACAATGGGCCCAGAACGGATTCCCGACGAACGCCCATATCGTTAGAGACCACATCGGAGGTATGTACGTTTTGAACTATTTCCGTCATTGTCAACATGTTTCATTTCATGTTATTTTGCTTTTAAGATAATTGCTACCTAATGATGTTGCTAGTAATAAACTATGAGGGAAGTAACGGCTATAGCGTCGATTTTAGATTGTCGCGAGCTAATGAGCTTAGCAGCCAATGATAAAGTTCTTACGAAGAAATAAGACTCGTTTATCTCAAACTTAAGCTTTCGAATTCTATTAAATTCTTCCTCAGAAGGTAAATGATTAGAATGAAAAAACTAGCGAATAACAGTAATAATATATCCGTGATCCAAATCATTCATTAACAGAGTAATCAACCACACACTAAGAAACCATTAAATCGGATAAAACACACAAAGTTTTAAATATTTGTGACAAATTAAAATAAAATTAAAATTACCGTTAAGGATGAAAATTATATGACCACCAAAAGCGAGAGAAAAAGTCAGAGAACTCTGGTTTCCGCGGTACTGTTGCTCATAATGTACCTACTATTTACGGTACAAAACTGAACTAGTGAGTAAGAATGAAGCTATAGTGCTAAACAAATTGCGCAGATGATTTAGGGACGATAAAATTCCGTTCAACCAAGCGTTTTGATACAAAAACTTTTAAACAAAACGTTACAAGTCTGCATATCAAAAATCTATGTAGAAAATAATTTAAGACTAAACGAGTTATTACATTTTTATAGATTAAGCTAAATTTCAACAAGAGTAGCAGTACAGATAAAGATTTCCATGCAAAAGTACCTAAAAAAATAAACTACATAAAAAACGGCAAAATAATGTATACATAAATTGGAAAAAAAAATGAATAAAATAGACTGCTAAGTATTTTGAAATATGAGGCGGTTTGGACATCATTTTGAAATATCTGTCGATGTAAATTTGTTTTTGTTCATTTTTGATACAGTAAATATGCTTTGATACAAAAAAACTTTCGCTCACTGTACAGTTTCACAAGAATATTACGTTCCTTAATCGTTGTGTCCTATTTCTTGGTACCTCATAGGGCTATTTCATGCGTATGCACTACTGACCTGCATACCCTATTAAACCCTATTAAACTACATATGTACCTATGTGTAATCATGAATATAGTTAGGACTTTTCCGTACCATATCGATAATTATGCTTTGTTCCATATGGATATTTTATCTCTTAAATTTGCATGGATATTTTCTTGTTTCTTTTCGGAAAATTATTACTTTTATTAAAACTAGGTTAATATGAAACAAACCATGTGCATTAGTTATTTCAAAACAACGTCCACTTATCCGGCGTATATCTTGTCTCCGCTCTATGTGCACCAAATCCTTAAATCGTTTAGGTATGCGTGAACATTTTCACAAATCAAGTTAATATTTCACTTTTATAATTATCATGAATGATCAAAGTAGTGCATCTTTTAGTTGAGTACTGTAGATAGTCGGGAGTAACATCAAGTAATTCATATTATATTACAAGCAGGCAATCTCAATGTATTAATTTTTTATACAAACCAGATTGCTCCATCTTGAAAATTATATGCAACATAAAGCGATAATAGTGTCTATTCAACCGAATGAAAGTACTAAATAAAAACATAACTATTCAAACAAGTTCATCAAATTAATTTTCCGTTTAAAAGATGGCAATATATTGTAACTCTGGAAATACTTAAGTATTATACACATATTCAATACATAATATAATTATAAATGAAGCGCAACACAAAAGCACATACATATACAAGTGCACGTAAGGCGTGCGTAGATAGACGCGGTACAACAACACCATCTAGGAAAAGTTAATGTGCTTTATGTTCGTTCATCGTGCATTGTTTTTCTATCAACAAGCTGAACGTTCCCAGAAGTTCCACGGTGCGGATGACAAAAACGCTCGTTAGATTTATCCTGCCATATGTAGTTGAAATAGATATACAGTGCAAGTATGTGCTTATTCAGACTGTTGTTACTTGTCGGTAAGTGGAACGTGAGCAGCAATGGACATACCAAACGCAAAAGCGAAAATAGCACAGTAATAAGACCGTTAGACAGTTGTTGACAAAAATAATGTAAATAATTTCCTGTGTGTCAACATTTAGAAAATAAATAAATATATCTTAAACCCTGGCGAAAAGATTAAAGTATATACATAATTGATATCGAAAATCATAAATTTGATCTCGTCTTTACTTTTTTCTGGGATAATCTTACATCATTTGAGACTAACATTTCAAAAAATATATTGTATAATAGTATTAATAAAAGAGATTAGGAAGTGTCTTCACTCTTTTTCTCTTTGAATCATATAATATACGTACTTCCAATTATGTTATAAATTATCGTTCATCGAAATGAACTTTTCTTCAATTTGATAGGATTATCAAGTATTTATCGCAATAAGTGATTTAGATAATAAATGGTTGCAAATAAGGACCTCCAACGAATAGATTAGATTGTTACTATTTCATACTTCATAGAAAACAACTTCTTGTCAAATCGTTGCCACGATAATAATCTTAACAATAGCAGCAACAATAATTGCACGCATAAAAGCGGTAACTTTATATATGAAAGGTAAACCACGAAACGTGCAAATGCATAATGTTTCATATATAAAACTCAAATAGAACTGACAGATACTTAGTACATAGGGTATGTAGAGGAAATATTTGGCGGTTTAAGGACTGATCTAATCCTCTTCGACTAATATCTTACTTGTAAATTGTTACTTTAACCCACTATCGCAGTAAAGACAACAGTAGTAGTTTTATTATTGTAGTTGAAAGGACATGCATTGGATTGAATATTAAATAAAATACAATAGAATATAAAAATTACTGATTCCATTATACAATTACATATTCTTCTAAAGTATACTCCATACTGTATTCCTCAAATTGCAGTGTAGTTTGTAGAGTTTTCATGGATTTAAATAACCTGATTATATACAGAAATAGAACTGTAGTTCTCTGACAACCTTCCATCCAAGAAGCTAGCGATTGAAAATTAAATATTTTGCTTGTATAAAACTGATTTACTCCGCAAAAATAAAAAATGAGCAAAACATTACATCAGTTTTACGACGATACACTCTTTGTGTGCAATTTTTACCGCATCAAGTATATAGTACCTATAGTTAGTACTTTATATTCAGTACTTATTTCCTACCATTTTTTAATACGTTTTTGTCGTGGAAAATGTATCCTCTAATAAGGCAGAATGATTAGTAGGTATATTTTAGTTCTATGTTCACCAATAAACCTAAAAACTATCATTACTTTCCAGGATTTTTCATCGAATTTATAAAAGAAAAATAATTGGTTCAAACTAAATATAATATAGGTACATATATGTATCTTGGTTGCATTAGTTTTAGAGATTTTGTTACTAATATTTCCTCTCTTAGCTGTCACAACAATTGCGGATTTTCTATTGTGTAAATAGTTATTTTCATATTTCTAGTCTGTATTTTCGTTCGATCATACACAAAAGTGTATGATCTCTCTTCACAAAATAAAATAAATATTGCAACTACTATCTCGTTCTTTGTGCAATACATGCATGCAAAAGAAAATAAGCTATTTATAATTAAATATTTATGGTATTTTTAAAGCATACAATAAACTTTAACTATAAATCAGAATCACCATGACACCAACGCTTTATACTGGATAAAAATCTGTTTTATGTCAAACTTAAACTACTACACTGCAATGTCTCTTAAACAATAGATTACATTTCTACGGAAGTAATACCCTTTAATGAATAATGTCCTGTACTATCTGTAAACAGTACCTATACCACAACCAACACAATGATCGTGACTTACATTGATAATAGTGCAAACATGCGTATAAAGGCGCACAGAATAAAGACAATCCTGACAGTATTGTCATTTAACTAAACGACAAAAAGGAAAAACAAACGCCGAAGAATCAGTATCCAGTAGACGTCGTCAGAGGCAGCACAACCATTAAAGGAATATTGGCGATCTTATCTGAGATAATATCCATTACTTACTCTCAGCTTAACGATTGACAGTTGTACAAGTCGTATAAGAAACAAAAGAAATACTATTTCCGTGATTAATCGAGGTTTACCAAAATGGAAAGGATGAAAGCTACGAAAAAGTGATTAGTCGAGAAAGAACTAAGAGCTTAGCAGCGAACATACTAACTTGAAGTTACAATAAAACTTTATTGATAGAAGTATTATTTTAGAGCATAAAAGTGGTACTAAACATCCGTACCCACATGCTCGCTACAGCTATTTAATTTCAAATAAGAACACGCTTAAAAGAAAGGAAGCGCCTTAAAAAGAACTTGATTTTTTAACATATTGCAAGTAGTGTATCCCATCCTTTGACTCAATATTGTAACAACACAGTTACATTAAATCTATAATAATTTTGCAATATTCTGTGCATTTTTATATAATATTAACATATTATTGAACGCAATTCAAGAAAAACAAGATAGAATCCATAGGTAAGCAATATAAGCGATATTGAGTCAGAGTACACATATAGGCGTGAATATTTGACTTATATTATCATTTTCTTTTACTAATATGGATGAAAATATTTCTTTCGATGTTAAAATTAAGTACTGAGTGTATAGAGTAATTTTATTAAGAGAAGTAGAAAAGTCAAGTAAAGAAGAGAATGTAGTTTCACTCATGCGAAAATGGGAAACAACAATAGAACTGTAATTTTGTATATTGAGACCTTACTCGAACTCACGGTTTTCTTTCTATTTCGTACAAAACTGTGATCAAAATACGTATTGGATGATACATCTGCAAAGTCTCTCCAAGCTACCTTGCAGCGGCACTTAATTCAAAATTACACCGAAAAACAAAGTATTCTAGCGATTCCTCCCTAGAGAAGGCAACGTGTCAGAGTTAAATATTTTATAACTAGTACACTATGAAAATTATAATTTACTTCCTATTGTGGTAAATTTTTAATATCGACCTAATCTAAGGTTGTTTTAATTTACAGTTATGTATGCGGCAGACATTACATGTATCCTTGTAAAACCAAGCCAATTTATTTTTGCTTATTTTGTATTTTATCGTGGGGAATAAGTAAACAAATCACGATAGACAATGGAAGTGAAATATTTCACTCTAAAACGGAGGCTAATAGACTCTCCGGTCACCAGGAAACTCCGCATTTTTAGCTGTGTATGTTGGCGTCATCGAAATATATCGAAGCCTCATTGAGCTTGCTTGACGATAAACCATAGTTATCAAATGTTATAGTATTGTAACAAAATATTGTTTGCTTAGGGTTTTACTGGCTATTTAGGCACAAAATAGATCAGTAGAAAAAGCAATCCATTTACTCCATTATTTGAAGAATATAACATTATTCAAATATCCACCGCGGCTTCTCACGGTGGCACGGATCCAAGTTGTCCAATTTTCAATGATTCTGCCGTATATATCCGGCTGAATTTGAGCGATGGGCGGTCGATTGCGGCTTATTGGCATAAACTTGTGACTCCAAAAAACTCCACAACAACACTTCTAGCGGGGTAAAATCGCACGATCTCGGTGGTCAATTAACCTTTGCGAGAGATAATCATACCCTCAAATTGTTCATGCAAAATGTCAATCGTGACATTCGTTGTGTCACGTAGCGCCGGCGCCGTCCTACTGAAACCACATGTCGTCTACTCCATATCGCTCAATTTGTCCCCAAAAAAATCGATTATCATCGCTCTGCAGTACTCGCCATTGATGGTGATAGCCTCACCAACATCGTTTTCGAAAAAGTACGGACCAAGGATGCCGCTGGTCCACAATCCGCATCAAACAGTAACTTTTTGTGGATGCATTGCCACCTGGTGCATCTCGTGTGGATTTGCGTTATTCCATATACGGCAATTTAGTGTGTTATTATAGCTATTCGTTCGAAAATGCGTCTCGTTTCTAAAGATGATTTTTCGGTAAAAATTGAGGTCCTCTTTCAACTGCTCCGAAGCCAAAATTTGAGTTCCTGGCCCAGTTGGATCTTGTACGGGTGCAGGCCTAAGTTCCGAGGCAAAATTTGCCAAGTTAAAGCCTGCGAAAGGTCGAGAATTTTTTTATTTACAATTACTCTATAAATCTTTGCACCTAGTTCTAGATATAGCGCCACAAGTTTAAAATTTAAATTTAAAATTTAGAATAAAATAGACAAATTGATAATTAAAATTAAATCACTTAATTTAGCGTGTGTGTTTGGATGTGTGTATGTGTGA
The DNA here is from genome assembly GCA_023690525.1 of Holotrichia oblita. Taxonomy (NCBI): domain Eukaryota; kingdom Metazoa; phylum Arthropoda; class Insecta; order Coleoptera; family Scarabaeidae; genus Holotrichia; species Holotrichia oblita. Next base: position 40,155,009 of record CM043021.1, on the reverse strand, counting down.
AAGATCTTCTCTCTTTGTTATAGCTTAATCGCCTCGGCTGATTCGGAAGATTTTTCTTTTTGCACCAAGCCACGATGCTGTTATCACCTTTAAAATAGTTTTCTTACTTAGCATGCAATCTAGACGAGTGGCTGTTCAAGAAGACCGTTTATAGTTGATCGCTAAGCTTATATATCATATGATTATCAATTGTCTGCCTCAAAATACGCTAGAGACATTCTTTTATTTATAACTATCCTTTTAATTTATACAGATTCAGTCTAAATTCACTATGTACAGGGATGCTCAAAAGTTGACGTCCATACTAACACCTACATATGTTTTCCGTCTTTAAAATCCCCTAAAATACACTTGTTTCATCTTTTCTAGGGAATGGATAGTTATGTAAATTTTTCAAACAGCATACCTAATTGGGTTACATAAAATCAATGAAACTTCGTATTTTCGTACAATCTAATAAGTTTAGGGGTTTCCGGGTTCCTTTGTGCTTGCCGTTGGCTGGAATTGATTTAAAGTCGCAGATAACGACCACTTCCCTTCATTCTAGATCTCACAAGCTACTGACACAAAATCACACCCACCTTATCATTGGCTATGTCATTATTATTTTTTCTGAAGCTTACTAATATTACCAAATAAACTTACTGATCAAAGGAAATTACTATTGCATGGAATTAATAAGATTTGAATATCAATTACATGTGTGTACATACATTGAGATATTAGTCCTTTTTATATACCTAGCCCAATTACCAATGAGAATCGTAAGCAAGTATTACATTTTTAATTAATATCGACCTAATCTAAGGTTGTTTTAATTTATAGTTATGTAGTTCTATTGACTTTGTAATTTGCTGTATAAAATACACTTGTCTATAACGCACGTTTTAAAATTACAATATTAAAGTAATAAGGAGTTAGAGAAGAAAGTTAAAACAGACAGCTTTAGTTTTAGATTGAATTGAACGACAATTTATCCAAACGACATTTTCGTTAGTTCATTGTAATATAAATATGAAAATATTAAATATAATATAATTTCAAAATATATTCTATAAAACAAAAGAGCGTAGAATAATCTTTGCGCGCAAAATATATCGGATAGTACTTGTTGTTTTGGGTAACCGGATCGCTGTGAGAAATCTGAACAGAGATCATCTTTCGCCCACAACACATCGACAACACACTCCGCACTTCATTAGAGACACACGAATGAACCCGTATCAACGAGTAGCGCATACTTCGATCATTTGGTACTGAACCACAATACACATTTCTTTTCTTTTCTGATCACGTACAAACTACGTCCATGCATGCAAATCTATTCTCGTACTAGTGCTGCCTTTATCGTCTACTTTACCACAACCGAGATGAACTCGGCAGTAATGAAATTCGAAAGAACGAGTGTAAAGAACGCTGTCAAAGCGGAGACGATAAGATATACGGGACGTCATTGCATTATACCGTCTAAGGCAGCACAAAGGTCGCATCCACTACAATTAATTATACCTTTTAAGTTTTACGTTTGTGTTCTTCCTAATTTGTCTTGTGTTATAGAAAATAAAGTGCATTTCGTGACTTATTTTTACTTATTTTGAAATACGTACATTCCATTTGAAATAAATATTTTCTTTTAAATTTTAAGATATGCAACCACTTACTTCGAATAGATTTATCTTTTGAAAATCTAAATCTTATTTTTAAGCACCCACCAAACATTAAAAAATATATTAACGGGTTGATAGCCGCAGAGTTTAAGCGGTTGACTATCGTTGTGACGGAATGATAGGAGTCGAATTTCAATTCTCTGGAAGGACGGTGACATTTTCCTCAGAGAATTAGATTGCGATCGACCTACCATTCGCAGTTGAGAGCAAAGTGATTAACAGCGCGGCATT